>JAGSMR010000088.1:0-100000 GCA_029286605.1 Sericinus montela | reverse complement strand
GGGACAACGTGACAGGTGGTGAGCCCGTCGCCGTCTTTATGTCCAAGTCAACGATATAAAACGTACATAAGTTTTTTTGAAAATCTATTGGTACGAGTCTTGGGGATCGAACTCGGGTATCTTGACTGCAATTCCGATCGCCCAACCACTCGGCTATCGTGATCCGACTGGTTTCCACAATACACGACAGAGCGCGTGTTTTGCGCGTGGGCAGGAATCATAGATTGTTCGAGCCATCGTATTTTCTCCTGGTAACTCAGCTGACCCTTGAGGTTACCGGTGACCTCGGGAAGCGATCCCGGTGACCCTGAATAATGATGGCTTGGTTATTAATGATCCTGTCTACCTCCGTGGACGAGTGGCGTACATATCGGTTTTCTAGATGTATATTGAGGTCCCGGGTTCTAAACCGTTAGGGTCAATGTAAAAAAAACTACGTTTTCTACATTTTCTCGGGTCTGGGTGATTGTGGTGCCATCGTTGTTTCCGATTCCCATATCTCAAGTGCTTTAGCATCTTACATTGGGATCGGAGCAATGTGTGTGATGTTGCCTCTATCTATATATTTATTTATTAACGATCCTGTCTACCTCCGTGGACGAGTGCCGTGCACACCGGTTTTCTGGATGTCGCCAGCTCTGTACCCCGGGATCGATTGCCGGTCGTGTCGACGTAGAAAATGCTTTTTATGTACTTTCTCGGGTCTGTGTTTGTGGTACCTACCTTACCTACCTTGGTCGTTTCTGATTATCCATAACACATGTGCTTAAGCTACTTACTTTGGTATCGGAGCAATACATGTCTACATTAGTATGAATTTGCTTCTAATTTATATCTATTTGCCTCTCACGGCTTTGTCCGCCGTTTAACACTCTAATTATTTTTCTAAAATAAAAGTAGCCTGAGCTATTCCTTATAACATCAGCTATCCGTTAGTGAAAATCCCGTTAAAATCGGTCCAGCTGTTTCAGAGATCAGCCGGATTAGTGGGATTATATATAACCCATAACTTATAGCTTTGAAGGCTGGTTCATGAGGCTATCCAGGTTGTCTGTAATGTGAATGTAAAAGAAAATATGTGAAAAAAAATTTAAAATTTTTCCTACAGCCGAAGAAACCCGGCCGAGGTTTGGTGCAACGTCTGAAGGGTAAGCAGGGTCGGTTCCGTGGCAATCTGTCCGGCAAACGAGTAGATTTCTCAAGTCGTACTGTCATCTCGCCGGACCCAAATCTACAGATACAAGAGGTAATAATATTGTGTTTTAAAGACAATGTAGTACATTTTCATATATTTACTTTAAACAAGCTTTTTTATTTGAGTGTTAATTGTTTTAATTAGATCAAATTCACGTATTGACATTTTAAAAATTCATGCTAGTGTTGGACGATTTTTTGTAGTTATATCGTGTATAGGTGCATGAGAAAATTTCTTTATAACCGAATAAACATCTAGAATAGATGATTTCTATAGATAAATGGCGCCATCTATTTCTCACGTTGCGAAGCTTAGTGCGCACCTGAACAATCAATTTTAAAAATTTAAAGAAATACATACATTATTTCTTGTGTTTTATTAGTAACTGCGTTGATTAATAGTTTATTGAGCTCAACAAGACTGTTGTCTTCATGGGATTTAATTAATAGGCATACCGATGACTTAAGCACGTTCTAGATAAGTGGGGTATGTAGTGGCTAGTCTAGCAATAAAGACATATTTAAGAATTTTTTCAATATTTAAAAAAATATATATAAATATCTTCACGCAATTCCCAATACAGGGGTAGACAGAGGTGTAGTCTAGACATTTAAGTCCCTTCGACCCACCTTCCACCGAAGATATTTTCGGGACAACGTGACAGGTGGTGAGCCCGTCGCCGTCTTTATGTCCAAGCCAACGATATAATTTGTACATAGGTTTTTTTAGAAAAACCCATTGGTATGGCCACTTGAGGATCGAACTCGGGTCTCTTGACTCGAAATCCCGACCACCCAACCTTTCGGCTATCGTGACTTTGCGTTGTGACTTTTTTTTCAATATTTTCGACATCATAAGCTATTTTTCAATTCGAAAGATTACGTAGAGCTCTTAACATTTTACTTAAAATTTTAAGTTCCACCTTCAACGAACTGTAAGAACTGTGAGTGAGCGGGACGTGCGCGGCGCGCGTGCAGGTGGGCGTAGAGTCCTTAAAATTTTACTTAAAATTTTAAGTTGTACCTTCAACAAACTGTAAGAAGTGTGAGTGAGCGGGACGCGTGCAGGTGGGCGTAGAGTCCTTAAAATTTTACTTAAAATTTTAAGTTCCACCTTCAACAAACTGTAAAATTAGCCAAGGTGAGCCACCCGCCCGACCGCCACCCCGGCGCCAACTACGTGCAGCAGCGCGGCCTGCGCCACAAGAAGTACCTCAAGTACGGCAGCCGGGACAAGATCGCGCAGGAGCTGAAGGTGAGCCACCCGCCCGACCGCCACCCCGGCGCCAACTACGTGCAGCAGCGCGGCCTGCGCCACAAGAAGTACCTCAAGTACGGCAGCCGGGACAAGATCGCGCAGGAGCTGAAGGTGAGCCACCCGCCCGACCGCCACCCCGGCGCCAACTACGTGCAGCAGCGCGGCCTGCGCCACAAGAAGTACCTCAAGTACGGCAGCCGGGACAAGATCGCGCAGGAGCTGAAGGTGAGCCACCCGCCCGACCGCCACCCCGGCGCCAACTACGTGCAGCAGCGCGGCCTGCGCCACAAGAAGTACCTCAAGTACGGCAGCCGGGACAAGATCGCGCAGGAGCTGAAGGTGAGCCACCCGCCCGACCGCCACCCCGGCGCCAACTACGTGCAGCAGCGCGGCCTGCGCCACAAGAAGTACCTCAAGTACGGCAGCCGGGACAAGATCGCGCAGGAGCTGAAGGTGAGCCACCCGCCCGACCGCCACCCCGGCGCCAACTACGTGCAGCAGCGCGGCCTGCGCCACAAGAAGTACCTCAAGTACGGCAGCCGGGACAAGATCGCGCTGGAGCTGAAGGTGAGCCACCCGCCCGACCGCCACCCCGGCGCCAACTACCTGCCCCGCCCCGGCGCATACTGTGTGTGCCCTCAGACCAACGATCATATACGTACCATCATCATCATCATCGGTATTGCGGGTGTTCATGGGCGGAGGTAACGACTTACCATCACGTGAGCCACCCGCCCGACCGCCACCCCGGCGCCAACTACGTGCAGCAGCGCGGCCTGCGCCACAAGAAGTACCTCAAGTACGGCAGCCGGGACAAGATCGCGCAGGAGCTGAAGGTGAGCCACCCGCCCGACCGCCACCCCGGCGCCAACTACGCAGCAGCGCGGCCTGCGCCACAAGAAGTACCTCAAGTACGGCAGCCGGGACAAGATCGCGCAGGAGCTGAAGGTGAGCCACCCGCCCGACCGCCACCCCGGCGCCAACTACGTGCAGCAGCGCGGCCTGCGCCACAAGAAGTACCTCAAGTACGGCAGCCGGGACAAGATCGCGCAGGAGCTGAAGGTGAGCCACCCGCCCGACCGCCACCCCGGCGCCAACTACGCAGCAGCGCGGCCTGCGCCACAAGAAGTACCTCAAGTACGGCAGCCGGGACAAGATCGCGCTGGAGCTGAAGGTGAGCCACCCGCCCGACCGCCACCCCGGCGCCAACTACGTGCAGCAGCGCGGCCTGCGCCACAAGAAGTACCTCAAGTACGGCAGCCGGGACAAGATCGCGCTGGAGCTGAAGGTGAGCCACCCGCCCGACCGCCACCCCGGCGCCAACTACCTGCCCCGCCCCGGCGCATACTGTGTGTGCCCTCAGACCAACGATCATATACGTACCATCATCATCATCATCGGTATTGCGGGTGTTCATGGGCGGAGGTAACGACTTACCATCACGTGAGCCACCTGCTCGTTTGCTTCCTTACTCTATAAATTGAATGACTAAATAAATAGATGGAATCAAATCACCGTAATGTTACCTTATTTTTGGCTTATACTAGCGGGACCGGCAGACGTAGTTCTGTATACGAATAAATAAAAAATACATAATAAAAACTATGTTTGACTTGCCTGTTTTAAAACAAAACGTAAAATGTGCGACGTTCGCTAATCCACTTGTCGAGCGTTACAAAGCAAATCGCTTTGACTGAAGTCGGACTTCAGTAACCTTATACTTTGTATACGGTTATCATGGTGTCATCAGTTATATGTCATTAACCCGTCCGACACGGACGGGTTAATGTAGAATACCTCTTTTCCTACATTGTCTCGAGTCAGGGTGTTTGTGTTACACCTCCGTTGTTCCAGATTCCATAGCACGGGTGCTATAGCTTCTTTAGGATCGGAGCAATGTATGTTATGCTGTCCCTGTCTATGAATATATGTTAATAACAATATCTTCACGCGATTCAGGGCTAGACAGAGGTCTAGTCTAGACACTGACACCTTCTACCGAAGATATTTTCGGGACAATGTGACAGGTGGTGAGCCCGTCGCCGTCTTTATGTCCAAGCCAACGATATAATTCGTACATAAGTTTTTGAAAAACCCAATGGTTCGAGCTTGCCACCTGAGGATCGAACTCGAAATTCCGACCACTCAACCTCGGTTATCTTACTTAACTTTTTTTATGAATATATTTGCATATTTTATTACTAGCTGTTGTTCGCAAGTTTGTGTCAATGCGCATTTTTTTCCGTGTTAAAAGTATCCTACTCCTCCGGGGTTCGAACTACCTTCAGGCTATTTCCAATACTGGGGTAAATAGAGATCCAAACTATTAAGTCCATTCGACTCAACTCCCACCGAAGAAATTTTTTGAGACGTGACAGTTGTTGAGAGTGTTGTCCTCTTTGTCTAAGCCAACGATATAAATCGTACACAAGTTTTTGAAATGTGTACGTTTTATGTTTACGTTTTTTTACGTTTACCCTCCACCTATAGATCGAACTTGAGTCTCGTGACTCGAATTCGGATCACCCTACCACTCGGCTATTACGTAGTTAATAAAAGTGAATATGTACAAGCGTGTTGTTTATTCCTATCGTAACGTATCGGTAAACAAAAACCCATCGGCACGAGCCTACCACCTGGGGATCGAACCCGGGAGAGCGTAACAAAGTGACCGTGTAGGAGATATTCGTGAGCATGTGTGGCTCCGTGTCGCAGTGCGGGGACATCGTGGAGCGGCACCTGGTGGACGGCGACGTGGTGCTGTTCAACCGGCAGCCGTCGCTGCACAAGCTCTCCATCATGTGCCACCGCGCCAGGGTGCAGCCGCAGCGGACCTTCCGGTACCATAAAAAAAAATAAAAATATCTTCACGCAATTCCCAATACAGGGGTAGACAGAGGTCAAGTCTAGACAATTAAGTCCCTTTCACCCACCTTCCACCGAAGATGTTTTCGGGATAACGTGACAGGTGGTGAGCCTGTCGCCGTCTTTATGTCCAAGCCAACGATGAAATTCGTACATAAGTTTTTGAACAAACTCATTGGTACTGCCACCTGGGGATCGAACTCGGGTCTCTCGACTCGAAATTCCGACCACCCAACAACTCAGCTATCGTGCCTTATAAATATATATATATATATATATATATATATATATATATATATATATATATATATATATATATATATATATATATATATATATATATATATATATATATATATATATATATATATATTTATATATATATATATATATATATATATATATATATATATATATATATATATATATATATATATATATATACATATATACATATATTTATAAGTCATTACAGACTTTTGTCTTGATGTCGATCTTCGTACGCCTCTTAAGAGTGTTGTTTCTCTACCGGAAGTGATTTAAACTTCTTATTCATAGAACTTTATATAAATAATAACTATATATTAATCCTCTACAAACACCATCTACAATAGAAAAGAAATAAACATATGAAGTCGAAATAAAAAAATAATGCGCGGAATAAAAAAAACTATGTTATTAAACTTACGTACTAAATATTAAACTAAGTTAGTGCCGGTGAGTCCGACGACTAATAGACAATGAAATCTTTTCTACCCACCTTTCATCAAAACTTATTTGGGACAACGTGTGTACAATCGAATGGTACATTATACTTTTATAGATATGTATGTATCTTTAATATATTTATATATTTATTTATTTATCTATTTATCTTCACGCAATTCCCAATACAGGGGTAGACAGAGGTCAAGTCTAGACAATTAAGTCCCTTTCACCCACCTTCCACCGAAGATATTTTCGGGACAACGTGACAGGTGGTGAGCCTGTCGCCGTCTTTATGTCCAAGCCAACGATGAAATTCGTACATAAGTTTTGAACAAACTCATTGGTACTGCCACCTGGGGATCGAACTCGGGTCTCTCGACTCGAAATTCCGACCACCCAACAACTCAGCTATCGTGACTTATAAATATATATATATATATATGTATATATATATATATATATATACATATATATATATATATATATATATATTTATATATATATATATATATATATATATATATATATATATATATATATATATTATTATTATTATATATATATATATATATATATACATATATATATATATATATATATATATATATATATTTATATATATATATATATTTATATATATATATATATATATATACATATATATATATATATACATATATATATATATTATTATTATTATATATATATATTATTATTATTATTATTATTATTATATATATATATTATTATTATTATATATATATATATATACATATATATATATATTATTATTATTATTATTATTATTATTATTATATATATATATATACATATATACATATATTTATAAGTCATTACAGACTTTTTGGTGTCGATCTTCGTCTGCCTTTTTGGGAGACGGTCAAACGATCACAAGGACATTTGCTGATGTGATTACAGACTTTTTGGTGTCGATCTTCGTCTGCCTTTTTTTGGGGAGACGGTCAAACGACCACAAGGACATTTGCTCATGTCATTACAGACTTTTTGTCTTGATGTCGATCTTCGTACGCCTCTTAAGAGTGTTGTTTCTCTACCGGAAGTGATTTAAACTTCTTATTCATAGAACTTTATATAAATAATAACTATATATTAATCCTCTACAAACACCATCTACAATAGAAAAGAAATAAACATATGAAGTCGAAATAAAAAAATAATGCGCGGAATAAAAAAAACTATGTTATTAAACTTACGTACTAAATATTAAACTAAGTTAGTGCCGGTGAGTCCGACGACTAATAGACAATGAAATCTTTTCTACCCACCTTTCATCAAAACTTATTTGGGACAACGTGTGTACAATCGAATGGTACATTATACTTTTATAGATATGTATGTATCTTTAATATATTTATATATTTATTTATTTATCTATTTATCTTCACGCACAATCCCTGACGGGGTAGCCAGAGAGAACAGATCGCCAAGTGTCACGATCCCTACATACTTCTTTCGCTTCTTTCGGATTCATCATCTTCTTCATACATGCATTTCTAGGTATCCGAGTACTCTTGACCCTCCCCTCTTCGAGCAATTTGCTCACATGGTCTTCGAAAGTTAGTCTCGGTCTACCTCGACACCTTTTAATATTAACTTTCGCGCTATATATTTTCTTCACCATTCGGTCTTCACTCATTCGCTCAACGTGCCCAAACCATCGAAGCACGCCTTTATGCATTTTTGAGACAAGGTCATGTTTCAAACCTGCCATATTGCGAATCTCTTCGTTTCGCTTTCGGTCGGCCATGTTAAGGCCGCACATTTTACGAAGAGATCGCATCTCCACTGCATTCAACCTGCTTTTATGCTTCTTCTGGCATACCCAGGTTTCGCTGCCATATAACAAAGTCGGTACCAACACTGCGTTATGTATTGCAAGGCGTGCACTTTTCACAACGCCTTGCCTTTTGACTAACGCAGTCAGGGCACCATTGACTTTGTTCCCGGCAGCGACACGCCTGTCCACATTTTTTTTGGAAAACCCATTGGTACGAGCCTACCACCTAGGAATCGAACTCGGGTCTCTTGACTCGAAATTCCGACCACCAAGCCCTCGGCTATAATAATCATAAACGCGTAAATACATTTGAAATGTCTATTGCGTCTGTTGCGTGTACCACGGTACGTCAGGAGGTCGCGGGTTCGAATCCCGCCTATGTCAATAGTTTTTTTTAAATTAATCTCTTTAATTTAATAAACAATACTCGACTGCAGGTTTAATGAGTGCGTGTGTACACCGTACAACGCAGATTTCGACGGCGACGAAATGAACATGCACTTACCGCAGACCGAAGAGGCTCGGGCGGAGGCGCTGATACTTATGGGTGTGAGTGACATATCTAATTACTGACCTCTTTTCGTAATAGGTTGCCAAATATTATGTGTTAATTGATTTACAATAAAGACGCTCTTTAATGATATCGCTTATATAAAAATGGTTTGACATTTTTATATAAGCGAAAGAAAATTAACCAAAATTTTTACGTCAAATCAGGACTCTTTTTTTGTATCTTCACGTTATACCGAATACTGGAATTAGGTAGAGGTCTTGAAAATGAAGTCCTTTCGACCCACCATTCATCGAAGACATTTTTTGGACCATGTGACATGCGGTGAGCCCGTCGTCGTCCTTATGTCTAACGCGAAAGATAACACAACAGTATGTTATACATAATTTTTGAAAAAACTCATTGGTACGATACTAACACCAGAGGATCGAACTCTGGTCTGTTGACGGGGTGACGTGACGTAATCGTAATATATTTAAAGAGAAAAATGTATAAATAAATACAAAAGTCCATGACGCCAGTACACAATCATACAAACGTTTGCCTCTAGCGGGATTCTACCCGCAATCCTTAGCTACGAAATCACGACCTCCACCAACTAAGCCATCGGGTCGTCATGTTTTTGATAAATAAATAATCTTCACGCAATTCGCAATACAGTATTTCGTAATACCTTGCCTGCCACCTGGGGATCGAACTCGGGTCAC
This sequence comes from Sericinus montela, assembly GCA_029286605.1. Classification (NCBI taxonomy): domain Eukaryota; kingdom Metazoa; phylum Arthropoda; class Insecta; order Lepidoptera; family Papilionidae; genus Sericinus; species Sericinus montela. The sequence goes on along the minus strand of JAGSMR010000088.1, from coordinate 90,938 downwards.
TTGACTCGAAATTCTGACCACCCAACCACTCGGTTATCGTGACTTATAATAAGAAGTTTTTAATAAAAGTCACGATAACCGAGTGGTTGGGTAGTCGGAATTTCGAGTCAAGAGCTGGGTTTTTCACAAACTTATGTACGAATTACATCGTTGGCTTGGACATAAAGACGGCGACGGGCTCACCACCTGTCACGTTGTCCCGAAAATATTCTCAGTGGAAGGTGGATCGAGGGTACTTAATTGTCTAGACTAGACCTATGTCTACCCCTGTACAGGGAATTGCGTGAAGGTATTTATTTATTTATTATTTATGTACAGAACAAATCGAACTTGGTGACGCCAAGGAACGGTGAGCTGCTCATCGCTGCCACCCAGGACTTCATAACGGGCGGCTACCTGATGACGCAGCGCGACACGTTCCTGACGCGGGCGCAGGCGCAGCAGCTGGCCTGCTGCCTGCTCGCCGGGCCCGACGCCACCATGAAGATAGACATGCCGCCGCCCGCCATACTCAAGCCGCGCGTGCTGTGGACCGGCAAGCAGATATTTAGGTATTGTATCTGTTGCATTTTGTTTTTCTTTTTATTTCACAAATTACATTTTCATTTACAATTTAATTTCTTAGCGCCATCAAACAGAAGTCGTTTGTCCTGGCACTGCACAGTAAGCTCTTAATATTATGTTGTATATAAATGTTACATTTACAATCCACATAAAATTTACAATTACCATTTAGAGGGTAGCTTATCACGTTTTAATATCTTACTCTTTTTTTTATAGGAAAAGGGAGGCAAACGAGCAGGCGGCTCACGTGATGGTAAGTGATTACCGCCGTCCATGAACACCCGCAATACCAGAGGCTTAGCCTCCCTTAGCCTAGATGCGTTGCCTCCCTTAGAGTGCCCCCCTCCCCAATAATTGGAGGAGAAAGGTGAGTGGGCCACCGGTTACCTGCACTCACCAGACGATACGGAGAAGTTTGTTAGACTTCTACTTTACGCCGGTATTCTGTGAGGTCGTGGTACTTCCCCGGTCGAGCCGGCACATTCATGCAACAACAAACGCTGATGCGTGGCTTTACCACTGTTAAAATATACTCGTAACTTTTTATACAATAATTTACGCATTCGGGTGCGGGTGCGGTGGATGTGAACCTGGGAGCAGATATTTAGGAATTATTTCTATTACATGATTGGGTAATACATGAATATTGTATAGCGTTTCCTTGTCATAGGTGAGGATTGTCACTTAATAATTTACCGTAAGTAGTCGTCATCACCATTTCCTGGTCGAGTCAATGTTAAAAACACTTTTTACACCGTCTCAGGTCTGATTGTTTGTGGCACCTTCATTGTTTCCGATATCACAACACGAGTCTTTCAGCTACTTACTTTGGGATTATAGGAATGTATGTGATGTTGTCCCTATCTATATATTTATTTATTACGAACTGAACCCTGAACCTTTCGATGTAGGTGATGCACTCACGTGTCTATGGTATTGTTCGCAGTTTGATAATGAAACCCAACAAGCGATGCGAGGTGAAGGCGAACCTGGAAGTGAAGGGCAAGAACTACACTGGCAACCAGGACATGTGCGTTCAGGACTCGTGTGAGTGCCTATTTTCTATTACGTCGTTTGATATCTTGGCAGAATGTGTAGCGGATGATGTGCTGCAGGAAAAGGGTAGCTACCGGCCAGGTCGGGTGATCGTGACCTGGAGACGTCTCCAGCACAAGTGTGCGCTATCGGTAATCGTATATATGCATGTAATTGTGGGAACTTCGATAGCGCGATGTAGGACGTCGATGTGTTTCCTGAATCCGCCACTAGCGAGGTTACGATGTGGAGACATAGATGTAGCCACAAATGTGCCAACTGATTCCTTTCAGTGACGGACGTAAGAGGTGGCCGCTGATTTTGGCAGGATCTGCCAGCTGTTTTCTTCCAGAGGTAGCGGATGGGTCGCCAATCGTCTCTATTGAAACGGTTACGCAATATCGAGGAGTTCTAAATGGTGATGCCTATTTAAATGGGAGCTGATCTTTTGATAGATAAATTTTAAAAAGCGGTAGTGTGAAATCACGATAACCGAGTGATCTTTATTTTATTTATCTTCACGCACAATCCCTGACGGGGTGGCCAGAGAGAGCAGATCGCCAAGCGTCACGATCCTTACATACCTCTTTCGCTTCATTCAGATTCATCATTTTCTTCATACATGCACGTCTAGGTATCCGAGTACTCTTGACCCTCCCCTCTTCGAGCAATTTGCTCACATGGTCTTCGAAAGTTAGTCTCGGCCTACCTTACCGAGTGATCGGAATTCGAATCGAGAAACCCGAGTCCGATCTGTAGTGGTAGGCTCGTACCAATGGGTTTTTGGGATGGTTCCAATGGAAGGGAGGGGATGAACAGCGAAAAAGTTGCGGGGAGTCGTTGGTTGGAGTGGCTGAGGATTTTTTGTTGTGGCGAATTCTAGGGCAGGCCTATGTTCGGCAGTGGACTCTTGACAGGTTGTAAAGAAGAAGCTACGCTAGGCTTTTTAGTGATTAAATATATGAGTTAATTAGTTAATCTGTAGGTACGATAGCTGAGTGGTTGGGTGGTCGGAGTTTCGAGTCAAGAGACCCGATCGATCCCGAAGGTGGCGAGCTCTTACCAATGGGTTTTTCAAAAACTTATGTACGAACTATATCGTTGCCTTGGACATAAAGATGGTGACGGGCTCACCACATGTCACGTTGTCCCGAAAATATCTTCGCTAGAATGTGAGTCGAAGGGACTTGATTGTCTTGTCTAGTTCTCTGTCTACGAAGATATTTATTTATATCATTTATTTAAGAAATCAACGATCTTTTATATTCTCATAGACAACGATTTGTGCAGACGTGATCATCAGAAACTCGGAACTGCTGTGCGGCTCCATGGACAAGAGCACGCTGGGCTCCGGCACCAAGACGAGCATCTTCTACATCCTGCTGCGCGACTGGGGCGAGGAGTTCGCGGTCCGCGGCATGTGGAGGTCCGTGGTTCGGTTCTAATCCATTTACCTACCATCACGCTTTGTCAATATTACTATGTATGTTTTAATGAGTTACCAAGCTCGGCGAGCGGATTGGCGTTCAGGGCACCGGACACCTCGCGCCTTAGACGACACTGTCCGTCACTATTCTGCAGAATTTTGGTCTTCACGCAATTCCGAATACAGGGGTAGACAGAGGTCAAGTCTAGACAATTAAGTCCCTTTGACCCACCTTCCATCGATGATATTTTCGGGACAACGTGACAGGTGGTGAGCCCGTCGCCGTCAGAATTTTGGTCTGGTATAAAAATATGAGGGAAATAAAAAATAATAATAACGCCTTATAATAATGGGGTAGACAGAAGTCTACACCTGGCGTACCCACCGGTTTACAAGGTGTCGTCAGCTGTGTGCTCCAAGGTCTCGAGTCCGATTCCGCAGTCCGGATGTTTATGGTATCTTCGTTGTTTCCGATTCCATGACACGCGTGTTTTAGCTACTTCCATTGGGATCGGAGCAATGTATGTGATGTTGTCCCTATACTATTTATACTACGTATTTATTGCACGTGTGATTGCCCCAGCGGGATTTGAACCATTAACTTAGCTTAACTTCGCTTCGAAGGTGGGCATTGATTATCAGCTGGGCTATCAGAATGTTTGTATGTGGCCAATAAGGAACCATTTCATTTGAAATATTTGACATATAGCCTTGCTTACAGGCTTTAACTTAGCGTCGAGGGTGGATTCATTATCAGATTGGCTACCGGAATATCTATGCGTGTCCAATACATGGTTATTTTCTATGTCCTTAAAGACGGCGACAGGCTCACCACCTGTCACGTGGTCCAGAAAATATCTACGTTGGAAAGTGGGTCAAAGGACTCAATTGTCTAGACCGGACCTCTGTCCCCCCCTGTATTGGGAATTTCGTGAATATAAATAAAAAATATATATCTTCACGCAATTCCCAATACAGGGGTAGACAGAGGTCAAGTCTAGACAATTAAGTCCCTTTGACCCACCTTCCATCGATGATATTTTCGGGACAACGTGACAGGTGGTGAGCCCGTCGCCGTCACGAATTTTGGTCTGGTATAAAAATAAAAAAATAATAATAACGCCTTATAATAATGGGGTAGACAGAAGTCTACACCTGGCGTACCCACCGGTTTACAAGGTGTCGTCAGCTGTGTGCTCCAAGGTCTCGAGTCCGATTCCGCAGTCCGGATGTTTATGGTATCTTCGTTGTTTCCGATTCCATGACACGCGTGTTTTAGCTACTTCCATTGGGATCGGAGCAATGTATGTGATGTTGTGTCCCTATACTGTTTATACTACGTATTTATTGCACGTGTGATTGCCCCAGCGGGATTTGAACCATTAACTTAGCTTAACTTCGCTTCGAAGGTGGGCAATGATTATCAGCTGGGCTATCAGAATGTTTGTATGTGGCCAATAAGGAACCATTTCATTTGAAATATTTGACATATAGCCTTGCTTACAGGCTTTAACTTAGCGTCGAGGGTGGATTCATTATCAGATTGGCTACCGGAATATCTATGCGTGTCCAATACATGGTTATTTTCTATGTCCTTAAAGACGGCGACAGGCTCACCACCTGTCACGTGGTCCCAGAAAATATCTTCGTTGGAAAGTGGGTCAAAGGACTCAATTGTCTAGACCGGACCTCTGTCCCCCCCTGTATTGGGAATTTCGTGAATATAAATAAAAAATATATATCTTCACGCAATTCCCAATACAGGGGTAGACAGAGGTCAAGTCTAGACAATTAAGTCCCTTTGACCCACCTTCCACCGAAGATATTTTCGGGACAACGTGACAGGTGGTGAGCCCGTCGCCGCCTTTATGTCCAAGCCAACGATGAAATTCGTACATAAGTTTTTGAAAAACTCATTGGTACTGCCACCTGGGGATCGAACTCGGGTCTCTCGACTCGATATCCGACCACCCAACAACTCGGCTATCGTGACTTTTTATCGTGACTTCGGATTTGCGTGAAGATATTAATTTAATTAATTTTTATTCTATGTCCTTGCTCTCAGGCTGGCGCGCATGGCGTCCTACTACATGATGAACCGGGGCTTCAGTTTCGGCATAATCGACGTCACGCCCGGCAGGAAACTCATCGAGGCGAAGAATAAACTCCTCGAGGCGGGGTGAGTTTAATTCGTTATAGTTGTGAGTTTAATTAATTATAATGGTCACGACAGCCGAGTGGTTGGGTGATCGGAATACGAGTCGGGAGACCCGAGTTCGAATTCTAGATTGGTATGTACCAATGGGTTTCTTCAAAAACTTATTTACTATTTTCATCGTTGGCTAGGACATAAAGACGGTGACGGGTTCGCCACTTGTCAAGTTGTACCAAAAATATGTCTTCGGTGCAAGGTGGGTCGAAAGGATTTAATTGTCCAGACCTATGTCTACCCCTACATTGGGAATGGAAATAAGTAATAATTAATAAATACCTTACGCCACTTAATTAAGTCTTCAACAATTAAGTCTATATATCCAAGCCAACGATATAAATCGTACATAAGATTTTGAAAAAACCCATTGGTACGAATCTATCTAGTGATCTAACTCGGGTCTCTTGACTCGAATCTTCCAACCATTCGGCTATCGTGACTACGTCGTATTTCTTGGGTTTAAAGAACTTTTTTTCTTATTAGAACCAATGTTCTTGTGAGAATAAAGTTCTAATGTAAACCTATTCTTGTCTAGGAGTATGTAAACAAAATTACCTATGATACAGTACAATTGTAAGGTTTAAATGTTTTTTTTTTTAATTTAACTCCTACACTAAGGTACTCCAAATGCGACGGCTACATCCTGGAGATGGAGAAAGGCACTCTGCAGTGCCAGCCCGGCTGCACCATGGAGGAGACGCTGGAAGCCATGATGCTCAGCGAATTGAGCAGTATCAGGTGAGAAATGTTTTAATAATAATAATAATAATGACGACCTTGCTACCAGTGGTAATGGAACTGGGATTACAGTTATTTTATTTAAAAATATTGTGGTATGTGGTTGTTACAATGTTGTGAAATTATAATATTAGAGTAGTGCAAATTTTGTCATTAATGGCGTAGATATTTATGTTTTATGTAATAAAATGTTGGAATTTCTACGTTATGAGAAATGTCAAATATATAAAATTATCAGTTGGGTCTGTATTTTGCTCTATTTTAATTGAAGTAATTACTTGACATGTTCCTATAAATATATATGTACCTACATCTTCACGCAATTCCCAATACAGGGGTAGACAGAGGTCAAGTCTAGACAATTAAGTCCCTTTGACCCACCTTCCACCGAAGATATTTTCGGGACAACGTGACAGGTGGTGAGCCCGTCGCCGCCTTTATGTCCAAGCCAACGATGAAATTCGTACATAAGTTTTTTGAAAAATTCATTGGTACTGCCACCTGGGTATCGAACTCGGGTCTCTCGACTCGAAATTCCGACCACCCAACAACTCGGCTATCGTGACTTTGTACCTACATAGTTCACATTTTACAATTATTGCAAAATGTAATAATGATTCGCATTTTGCTGTAGCATTATTTTGGCGTAGAAATGAATTTTTTATATAATAAAATGTTGGAATTTAAAATTGAGCAACGTCGAATATATAAAATTATCAAATAAATAATTAAAAAAAAAATATATTTTGTAGTAATTGCAAAATTTTAAGCTACAAACATTAATTTGGATGAAATATTTCTCTTACAACTACGCAAATATTATGGATTGAATATTTATGTACGAAAGATCTCGAATATATTTAGCCACTTTATTGTATATTTTTTAAAAGTAAAGCGAACAAAAGTTTCCCTACTAATAAAGAAGATCCCTACTCATGTCTTTTTCTAATAATGTCACGATAGCCGAGTGGTTGGGCGGTCGGAATTTCGAGTCGAGAGACCCGAGTTCGAGCCCCTGGTGGCAGGCTTGTACCAATGGGCTTTTCAAAGACCTATGTACGAATGATGTATGTACGAACCTATGTACGAATGTGTGTCGTCGTCGCCGTCGCCAAGCCAACGGCTTGGACATAAAGACGGCGACGGGCTCACCACCTGTCACGTTGTCCCGAAAATATCTTCGGTGGAAGGTGGGTCGGAGGGACTTAATTGTCTAGACTAAACCTCTGTCTACCCCTGTATTGGGAATTGCGTGAAGATATTTATTCATTTATTATTATTTTCTAACACTGTATTATGTAGAGGGAAAAGTGTAGTGTTTTAACAATTTAACAAAATTCGAGTATGTATTGACACGGTAAGGGAAGGACTTTGAGTACTTAAAATCTAGGTGTGCAATAAACTAAGAATGACCTCACCTAAGTCCCTGACGCATTTTTTTCATCTGCATCTACCGAATGACTTCATATTCTCCTAGATTATCAGTTTATTTATTTAATTAATTATTTATTTAATGTTTATTCATTAATTTTTTGCTTCATTAATACGTTAAATTTTTCCAGAGAGTTGGCTGCAAAAGCTTGCTTCCGTGAGTTGCATCCCACCAATGCGCCGCTTATAATGGCGCAAAGTGGCTCAAAGGGTAAAGTGACAACATTTCATACACTTTTATTATTTAATATAGCATTTTAAATAGTTACATCTGGCTTTCTTGTTGTGACCGCTATAAGTAAAATTTTTAATAATATAAAATTATTCGTACATCTTCATTTCAAGTTATTGCTTTTTCTTTCTCATAATGAATAAATAAATACATACATAGATAGGGACAACACCACGTACATTGCTGTGATTCCAAAGTAAGCAGCTAAAGCACTTGAGGTATGGGAATCGGAAACAGCGAAGGCACCACAATCATTCAGACCAAAGAAAATGTAGAAAAAGTGATCTTGTCTACCTTGACCGGTCCGGGAATCGAACCCGGGACTTTAGTGATTGCGACACCTTGACGTCCACGGAGGTTGTCAAAACAACGATTGTCTCATGTGACAAGTTATGAAGCACCATTAATGCGTTCTTGACTCCATATATGATGTATAATCATATATAACTTGTTGTATTATACCTTCACGCAATTTCTCAGTACTGGGGTGGACAGAAATTTAGACAGTTATGTCCGTTCGACCCACATTTCACCGAAGCTTATTTTTACTTACAACGTAACGTATTTACAACGTAACAGTGGGTGAGCACAACGTTTCAGTTATGTCTGTCCCCGCCGTCCCACTCTCGCGGTCCGTAGCTATTTAATATTATGTACTTTGTTTATTCCAGGTTCAAATATTAACATATCGCAGATGATCGCGTGCGTGGGTCAGCAGGCCCTCAATGGAAAGAGAGTTCCGAACGGCTTCGAGGACCGATCCCTGCCGCACTTTGAGAGACATTGTAAGATATGCCATGTACCATGCCTCTAAAATATTTTAGTAAAAACAGATTTACTGAGAAAGTACATAAATTCATTCATATGAGTATATTTATTCGTTTCATTCATTCAATTGTCCCCATTAGCAGTTCTGAATACAAGTATCTAAAAACACTCTTATTATAAAAAAGTTGTTTAAGAATTTCAAATCATATACACTGCTATTTGAGTTTTGTGAAAACAAACATACGACAGTGAAATTTGTATGCATAAAGGACACTTATAATTATGTCTCTTTGCTGGAAATAGACGTTGCTGCACCAGGGGAGTTTGACAGACTTCATCCGGTTTTTTAAAAATACTAGCTTACCCCGCAAACATTGTTTTGCCATATAAAAAATAGGGGTTGATCTTAGAACGGTAAACATTTAGTGTGTAGGTATGTCTAAAAAATAAAAAAATTTAGGGTCACCACCATTAACACTTAGGGGGATAAAAATAGATGTTTTCCGATTCGTTGACCAAACCGATATACACACAAAATTTGTCTAAAATCGGTCGAGCCATTTCGGAGGAGTTTAATTACAAAACCGTGACACGAGAATTTTAAATATTGTCTAGTTTTTTTAGTGTCTGTTTTTTTAGTGTTTACCATGATACCAAGTATGAAGTTAAGTCGATTGCATCCTTTGAAATTGTATAAATCTATATAATAAAACTTTTGATTTAATTTTCTAAATTAAATTGGTTTAAAAACTTCACTTTCGTAAATTTCTCCATAACCATGTGTTAAATAACGTCTCAGCCAAGATCCCAGCGGCGCGTGGGTTTGTGGAGAACAGTTTCTACTCGGGACTAACGCCCACAGAGTTTTTCTTCCACACCATGGGCGGCCGCGAGGGGCTTGTCGACACGGCGGTCAAGACCGCCGAGACCGGATACCTGCAGCGGAGACTGGTTAAGGTAAGTGAGGAGAGTGAGAGGAGTGGAAAAATTTATTCAGCATTTTATCAGCAATTAGCTTGTGACTAACTGTTCTGTTTCTATTCTTTTCTACTATATTTTGTTAGATCTAAGTTTAGTAGAAAAATAAATAACAGATTATGTATATAATATATTTCATATAAGTTTACTATGACTTAAATAAATCAGATTAAGATTCAGTAAATAGAGATATTTCAGACATTATTTGAAATATACACGATATGTTACGTATATAGACAAAGAATAAAAAAGGTCCAAGTATCCATCCTTGAGAGACACCCTCTTTTATTATACGACCCTATAGCAAATAATACGATTTCAAACCGATTTATTCTCGGCTTGAGACATATGATTGAAATAATTTTAAGTGTGGTATTATTATTGCCGCCATATTTCAGTTTATCACAAAAAAAAGTGATATATACATAATCAAATGCCTTTAAAAGATCATGAAAAGGTAATACTGGAAGATTTTTAAGTTACATGTGATACTAGTTAAATAAATAAATAATAAATGAAAAAATACATACAGGTATAGGGACAACATATACATTGGTCTGGTCCCTAAGTAAGCAGCTTAAGCACTGTATTATGGAATCGGTAACAACGAAGAAATCATAAACAGTTTTCATTATTTTCGCGTTTACCACGATTCCATATATTCTTATTTAATTGAAATCGTATCAAACTATCACTTATAATTCTTTTTTTATTGTTCAGTCTGAAAAAAAAATCAAAAAATATGCAGATCTTTATAAACTGTTGAATTAAAAAAAAACATCTTTGCAGTCGCTGGAGGACCTGGTGCTGCAGTACGACATGACGGTGCGCAACGCGACGGGCGAGGTGGTGCAGTTCCGCTACGGCAGCGACGGGCTGGACCCCAGCTACATGGAGGGCCGCGACCGCCCCGTCGACCTCGCGCGCGTGCTGGCCGACGTGCGCGCGCACTGCCACGCGAGGTGAGCGTGCGCGTGCCGTGCGCGTGCCGTGCGCGTGCCGTGCGCGTGCTGCAGTTGCTGTGTAGTGTGTCGGGCTGCACCCAGCTACATGGAGGGCCGCGACCGCCCCGTCGACCTCGCGCGCGTGCTGGCCGACGTGCGCGCGCACTGCCACGCGAGGTGAGCGTGCGCGTGCCGTGCGCGTGCCGTGCGCGTGCTGCAGTTGCTGTGTAGTGTGTCGGGCTGCACCCAGCTACATGGAGGGCCGCGACCGCCCCGTCGACCTCGCGCGCGTGCTGGCCGACGTGCGCGCGCACTGCCACGCGAGGTGAGCGTGCGTGCCGTGCGTGCCGTGCGTGCCGTGCGTGCTGCAGTTGCTGTAGTGTGTCGGGCTGCGCAGCTACATGGAGGCCGCGACCGCCCCGTCGACCTCGCGCGCGTGCTGGCCGACGTGCGCGCGCACTGCCACGCGAGGTGAGCGTGCGCGTGCCGTGCGCGTGCCGTGCGCGTGCTGCAGTTGCTGTGTAGTGTGTCGGGCTGCGCAGCTACATGGAGGGCCGCGACCGCCCCGTCGACCTCGCGCGCGTGCTGGCCGACGTGCGCGCGCACTGCCACGCGAGGTGAGCGTGCGCGTGCCGTGCGCGTGCCGTGCGCGTGCCGTGCGCGTGCCGTGCGCGTGCTGCGGTTGCTGTGTGGTGTGTCGGGCTGCACCCAGCTACATGGAGGCCGCGACCGCCCCGTCGACCTCGCGCGTGCTGGCCGACGTGCGCGCGCACTGCCACGCGAGGTGAGCGTGCGTGCCGTGCGCGTGCCGTGCGCGCGTGCCGTGCGCGTGCCGTGCGCGTGCTGCAGTTGCTGTGTAGTGTGTCGGGCTGCACCCAGCTACATGGAGGGCCGCGACCGCCCCGTCGACCTCGCGCGCGTGCTGGCCGACGTGCGCGCGCACTGCCACGCGAGGTGAGCGTGCGCGTGCCGTGCGCGTGCCGTGCGCGTGCTGCAGTTGCTGTGTAGTGTGTCGGGCTGCACCCAGCTAGTCTAGCCCGGGTCTTGTTTTCATATAGTGTTAATCCAAATTAATAAGGGTAATAGATAACATTTATGTTACAGGGATGAGGAGCCTCTTGATGGCGACGGTATTATATTGGCCGCTGAAGAAACGCTTGCGTTAGACGACTTCAAATCTTGCCCAGATGATTTTAAAAAGGAACTCCTGTAAGTATTCGAGTTGTACTTTCACAATGCATAGAAGTGTGAACGTAACGTCAAGGCCATGTTTAACAGCTTTCTCCGTCTGACTGATGAATAAATTAAAGTTTGAAGCCAAGTTGTTAATAAATAACATAAACATGACCGGCCCAAGCGTAAACCCTTGTGGTACACAAGAATACAACCCTTATCGCTCTGTGCACAGGTCGTTTCTAAAGACGGTAGCGGACAAAGTGCGCACGCTCCGCAAAAAGTACGCGGGCTGTGGCGCCGTGGCGCTGCAGCTGGAGCGGCTGACGCTGCCGCAGCTGGTGCGCTTCGTGCGCGTGTGCCACGACAAGTACCAGCGCGGCGTCATCGAGCCCGGCACCGCCGTGGGCGCGCTGGCCGCGCAGGTGGGTGCTGCTGCTCTGTGCAGCTGCAGCTGGAGCGGCTGACGCTGCCGCGGCTGCAGCTGGAGCGGCTGACGCTGCCGCAGCTGGTGCGCTTCGTGCGCGTGTGCCACGACAAGTACCAGCGCGGCGTCATCGAGCCCGGCACCGCCGTGGGCGCGCTGGCCGCGCAGGTGGGTGCTGCTGCTCTGTGCAGCTGCAGCTGGAGCGGCTGACGCTGCCGCGGCTGCAGCTGGAGCGGCTGACGCTGCCGCAGCTGGTGCGCTTCGTGCGCGTGTGCCACGACAAGTACCAGCGCGGCGTCATCGAGCCCGGCACCGCCGTGGGCGCGCTGGCCGCGCAGGTGGGTGCTGCTGCTCTGTGCAGCTGCAGCTGGAGCGGCTGACGCTGCCGCGGCTGCAGCTGGAGCGGCTGACGCTGCCGCGGCTGCAGCTGGAGCGGCTGACGCTGCCGCAGCTGGTGCGCTTCGTGCGCGTGTGCCACGACAAGTACCAGCGCGGCGTCATCGAGCCCGGCACCGCCGTGGGCGCGCTGGCCGCGCAGGTGGGTGCTGCTGCTCTGTGCAGCTGCAGCTAGAGCGGCAATAGTCCAAACAATAAAATTTCTAACTTCCTGTCGTCAGAGTATCGGAAGAAGTAACGATAGCCGAGTGGTTGGGTGATCGGAATTTCGAGTCGAGAGACCCGGGTTCGATCCCCAGGTGGCAGTACCAATGAGTTTTTAAAAAAAAACTTATGTACGAATTACATCGTTGGCTTGGACACGAAGACGGCGTCGGGCTCACCACCCGTCACGTTGTCCCGTAAAATATCTTCGTCGGAAGGTGGGTCGATGGGACTTAACTGTCTTTACTAGACCTCTGTCCACCCCTGTATTGGGAATCGCGCGGCGAAGATATTAATTATATGTTTACATTTATTCACCAGAGCATCGGGGAGCCCGGCACCCAGATGACCCTGAAGACCTTCCACTTCGCGGGCGTGGCGTCGATGAACATCACGCAGGGGGTGCCGCGGGTGAAGGAGATCATCAACGCGTCCAGGAACATCTCCACGCCGATCATCACCGCCGAGCTGACGCAGCCCTACGACCAGGAGTTCGCGAGACGAGTCAAGGGTAGAGTGGAAAAGACTACGCTCGGAGAAGTGAGTTGTGTTAATGTTAATTTTAATCGGTTCAGAAGGAATAACTATGATGCAATAAAAAAAAAACTTTTATTAACCCGTACTGATATAGTGAGTGTGGGGATTCCCTCACACATAATTCATCACTTACACACTACATACATACATACATACATACATCAGCAATTACACATACATTGACACATACTTTTTGCTCATACGCAATAAATAATAAAAAATTAATAATTTGTTTAACATAAATAAATTAGAGTGGCAGAGCCACGCATCAGCTTTTGTTGTTGCATGAATGGGCCGGCTCGACCGGGGTAGTACCACGACCTCACAGAATACCGGCGTAAAGTAGAAGTCTAACAAACTTCTGTCTGGTGAGTGCAGGTAACCGGTGCCCCCCCCCCTCCCCCAATCCTAGGGGGAGGGGGGCACTCTTAGGGAGGCAACGCATCTGCCATGCCTCTAGTATTGCGGGTGTTCATGGGCGGCGGTGATCACTTACCATCACGTGAACCACCAGCTCGTTCGCCTCCCTTTTTCTATAAAAAAATAATATATTGCGTATGAACAAACAACATTACAGTCCACAAATTATTAATGTATAATTTCTCGCCGCTTCGTCTATCGGCCCGATAGACCGGTCTGTGTGACGACAGCGGTGCAGCGGCAGTCGATCAGCTGCGACTGCGCTTGTTACCATGTAATTAGAGTTAGTTACCTGCGATCCGCTTATAACGCAACGCTTACTCTATATAATATATGACGCTTTTAACGCAACGCTTACTCTATATAACGACGCGTATTTATAAATTTTTAATTGTTGTTCTTATTCGTGCTTTCCTTATGCTTTTCGCTTCTGCTTTTATCTATCTATCTACCTTCTGTGCAATTGTAGTGGACAATTAAAACCGCGTAGTGAATCTATGTACTGTTACTTTTCTTATATTTTCTACACATCTATACCAAAACCCACAGTGAGTATTGTAGACGAGAGATTGGTCTGAACTTTTATATAGAGAACCACTTTTTTTTTCATTGACGCGGATCTGGGTGTTTGTTGTACTTTCGTTGTTTACGATTCCATAACACAAGCGCTTTAGCTACCTGCTAAAGCACGTCGTTGTTGACGAGAGAAATTTATGTGATGTTGTTCACATTTATTTACATTAATTGTCGCTGAAAACTTTTTCCTGTGCACCATCTAGCCCATACTTTGAGACGGAAAGAAAGATCATTTATTGTTCTTCCAGATCACCACGTACATCGACGAGGTTTACCTACCGAATGAATGCTTCCTGCTGATCCGTTTGGACGCAGAGCGCATCAAACTGCTGTCTTTGGAGGTCAACGTACACTCCATTGTTTATTCGTAAGTATACGCGCGAATCACTCAAACCACAATATACGCGCGTAAGTATAAGCGCGTTTTACTCAAAAATTTTTGAATTTAATACATTTATTTTTAGTTACTAACAAAAAAACAGCATGGTCGAGATCATTTTAAAACAAATGTCTCTATTCTTTAAAAATGAATAGAGATATTTGTTTAAAAAATAACCATGACTTAATGAATGAGTTTTGAACGAATGAAAGAGAGTTCATTTCTTCGAAACGTTTTCGAAGGAATGAAACGCCTTTCCCATTTATTTCCCAACACTCGTCGTAGAAGAAGACATGATGGTGATATCAAGTGAGCTAGTACCGATATCTATTAATATAATGTAAAAGAAGGAGAGTAATTTATTTCACGACTTTGTTGGTACTATTTTTATCGGACTAGTTCATTCGTACATCAGGAAAAGACTCAAAGTGGGCTTGGTTAGCTCACTTCGAATGCGAGTGGGTGGACTATGGTGGTAGTGTTTGTGTCGTTGCCTTTGCACTGCCCTCTTTGCCCTCCACACCCGAGGTAGAGTCGCTTTGAAAAGAGGAGTGTTGGTACTATAGTTCGTCATGCAGGGGGCATCCTCGTAACTCTGACAAGGGTCGCAACGCTGATGCGACTGAGGTTAGGCCGGGGAGAGAGGTGTATCGGTATTGCCTCCGCGGCCGAAACATAGTCCGAGGCTCGAGTTGAGGCACAGGGTGTGCTGGTGCTCGCTAAAGGCCACGCATGCTGTGGCCACTTCGTGCGCTTCCTAAGCGCAATGCTTCGCGCAGCATATGCACGTCGAAGCTGAAGCTGAAGCCGTGCAACGTGAGCGCGGCGTCGGAGTGGGCGGTGCGCGTGCGCGGCGAGGCGGGCCGGCACGGCGGCTGGCTGAACGTGGCGCTGCAGCAGCTCGCGCGGCAGCTGCCCGCCGTCGTGGTGCAGGGGCTGCCGCGCGTGGCGCGCGCCGTCATCGCCTGCGACGACGCGCGCGCCGCCACCAAGTACCGGCCCGCTTGTGTTTTATTTCTTTCCTATTTTATATATATAATGTATAATATCTTCACGCAATTCCCACTACAGGGGTAGACAGAGGTCGAGTCTGGACAATTAAGTCCCTTCGACCCACCTTCCACCGAAGATATTTTCGGGACAACGTGACAGATGGTGAGCCCGTCGCCGTCTTTATGTCCAAGCCAACGATATTCGTACATAAGTTTTTGAAAAACCCATCGGTACGAGCCTACCAACTGAGGATCGAACTCGGGTCTATTGACTCGAAATTCCGACCACCCAACCGCTCGGCTATAGTAACTTTATTTTAGTTTTCAGGATAATAAAAAGTCGAAGGTTAAAAAAAACTATAAATAAATGGTAATACAATCTAACACCTAGTAGCGTTTATTAGAATATTTTATATAAATTAATAAATAACAAGTGTAGCTCTGAAAAATATTCTTCACGGTTTTGTATTTTTTTTTGAAAATTACAAAAAGAACAAAATACAGTTAAAAAAATATATATAAATATCTACAAGCAATTCCCAATACAGGGGTAGACAGAGGTTCCTTTCCATTCCATTTTAGCCATTCGCCTATTGTCGTGAACCACTCCAGATTCAAACATTGTGTATAATTGTAATGGTGAACGGGTAAACTAGTAATATTATCTGAAATTGCTGGTATTCATTTTAAGAGAAAAAAAGTCTTGGCCGTAGTGGTGTCGGCTTATGAATATGCCCTTTTATCTCGTGCGTGTCGTAAGAGGCGACTAGAAAGCCTTGACAATATCGATGGCCAACGCATATATACATTTTTTTACGTTTTCATAACTTTTGTTTTCACGCAATTTCTTATATCAGGGTAGGCAGAGGTCTAGACAATGAAATCCTTTTGATCCGACTTTTCACGAAAGTGTTTTTGAGTCAATATGACTGTTGGTAAACCTAACGCCGTTTACGTTGTTAATTTGAAAATTTCTGTTTGCCAGCTGAAATTAAATATTATTTTATACATATAACTAGATTCTTTTAATAGCACGACAACCATTTAACATTTCTTGATTAAATCAACTAATAGATTTTGTACACCAGGTTGGTCAGGTATACAGGATAAGCGTGAAAGAGTTCCAGAATCATACCAAATTTAAACGCTTTACTTAATAATTTTGATATGATCTGTAATATCATACGCTTTGCAGGTACAAGCTGTGTGTAGAAGGAGACGGACTGAGGGACGTCATAGCGACGTACGGAGTGGACGGCACAAAAACTTCATCCAACAATATTCTCGAGGTACTAATCAATATTTCATATATAAATAAATATCAGTGTGACAGGACTGATGAGCCTGTCGCCGCAAGGGAACTGGGATCTATTTTTTTTGGCGTTGAATTGCAGGGACTTGTCAGTTGATATTGAGCACTATTTCTTCAATATCCGATTGTCTTACCAATGTAAGATTAATGTACATTCATGAGATAAATATTGTGTCTTTATATTGTTTGAATGATACTAAGGCCAGTTTTTATGGTTACATAAAAACAAACAGAAATAACAAACTTATATACAATATAGATAAGTGGTCCGAAATGAGATCCTTGTGGAACTCCTTAAGTTATTTCTATACAATTTAATCTACATCTGATCGATTTTCGGTTTGATTCATATTGTAATGGTCACATCTATTTCACCCAGCGTCATAAATTTCAATTGTGTCCAATGTCACGAAGTTTTGAGGCAACATGCAATGTTTTACATAGTAGAATACTTTTTCAGAATCCGTTTAGACAGATGAACAAGTATTCACCACTGTTCTTCGTAAATATTGCCGTATTTACTAAATTTGTGTTTAAGTCCATTTAAATATATCATACAGTAGATCGGTTCTTTGTAAACCCGTGTTGGTTATGGCTCGTGCGACAAATGTACAGTAATTGATGTATTGATTTTTTTTTTATAGAAAAGGGAAGCAAACGAGCAGGTGACTTACGTGATGGTAAGTGATTACCGCCGCCCATGAACACCCGCAATACCAAAGGCATAGCAGATGCGTTGCCGTCCTTAGAGTATCCTCCTCCTCCCCCCCTCCGAATTGGGGGAGGGGGGAGTGTGGACCTGCACTCACCAGACGAAACGCAGAAGTTTATTATTAGACTTCTACTTCACGCCGGTATTCTGTGAGGTCGTGGTACTTCCCCGGTCGAGCCGGCGCATTTATGCAACAA
This sequence comes from Sericinus montela, assembly GCA_029286605.1. NCBI lineage: Eukaryota > Metazoa > Arthropoda > Insecta > Lepidoptera > Papilionidae > Sericinus > Sericinus montela. The sequence goes on along the minus strand of JAGSMR010000088.1, from coordinate 73,285 downwards.
CAAAAGCTGATGCGTGACCACTGAAAATTTAAAAAATGTATAATACTGAATGTTTTATGAATTTGAAAGTAAGAATTAGGTATTTATTATGTAGTATCGTGGCTAAGTGTTCTCTCTGGCTAACCCGTTATGAGCTGCGCGTGAAGATAATTATTAAAATTTCATAATTTAGGTAGATATATAAATTTTGGCGCAGGTGTACCACACGCTGGGCATCGAGGCGGCCAAGTCGACGATCATCAGCGAGATCCAGGCGGTGATGTCGGGGCACGGCATGGCGGTGGACCGGCGGCACGTCGAGCTGCTCGCCGCGCAGATGACGGCGCGCGGCGAGGTGCTCGGCATCACGCGCTACGGGCTCGCGCGCATGAAGGAGTCCGTGCTCAACCTGGCCAGCGTGAGTTGCCACCGCATACACTGGTTCGAGCGACGTGTTTGAACACAGGTCAAGGTGTATGGAAGCCCGACGGAAGTGTTTATGTATCTTCATGTCTGGATGGGGAAGCGAGTGAACCCGGATCAAGTACCGTGCGCACTCTTTCGTGATTAGTCCCTTATGAACGAAAGGTCGATGGAGACATGGGAATTGGCGAGTGTATAAACATACAGATGTCCCGGGTTTGATCTGCTTATCTCTTACAATACATGTTTATCAATCACTTTTTAAATCTATTGTGTCACGTTTATTTAAAATTTATGTGTTTTAAAAATTATATGCTTTTAATTAACAGCACAAAATTATTTACGCTTTTTGAGAATTTTCATTGCTTTGAACTATACTTTACTTTTTTATGAGATATATTATGAGAAAGAAAAAGCGTTAACTTAAAACGAATATGTACGATGAATTTTCTCACTATGTATTTATTTATGATGTTGCATGTGCGTGTGTGTGCGCAGTTCGAGAAGACGGCGGACCACCTGTTCGACGCCGCGTACTACGGGCAGCGCGACTCCATCGAGGGCGTGTCGGAGTCCATCATCGTGGGCGTGCCCGCCGCCATCGGCACCGGCTGTCTGCAGCTGCTGCACCGCCACGCCGCCGCCCAGGCCGCGCCCCAGGCTTCAGGCCAGGCCGTGCCCCAGGCCGCGCCCCAGGCCGCGCCGCAGTCGGCCCCGACACCGAGGCCGCTGCTCTTCGATCGGCCGGAGTACCACGCCTCCATATGGGAGTAGGCTTTAATAAACTCTTATAAGACTATGTTTTTGTTTCATTTCACTACCATCCTGTTTGTTTGTAGTAACACTACGCCTCACGCTGCATAGAATGTAACAAATCTCGGTCCAGTCTGTAAACGGGATAAATCCAAAAAATCTAATGAACGTAGACAACATCCGTGGTCGGGTTATGTACACACTGATTTTTCGTGGTGTCACTCTTTAAGCTCTCCCACAGGACGGGTTCAATTCTGGATCGGGTGGAATTTAGAAATTCCACATCTTTTTCAACATTTTCTCGGGCATTGGGTGATTGTGATACTCCTGTTGTTTCTGATTCCGTTATACAAGTGCTTAAGCTGATTACTAAGAGATCAGAGCAATGTATGTGAAGTTATAAATAAATAAATATCGATAGTTAATTGACTCAGGCGTTACTTTGCGGAAATTCATTGTAAAGTTGTTATTGAATAATTACTTCGCATCATTCCGCTGCAAATATAAAAATGTAAAACATCTACCTTTTATATATGCTTGCGGAATGGTGCAAAGTAATTTTGCAATAAAAACTTTAATAAATATCTTCATGTAATTCCCAATACAGGGGCAGACAGAGGTCTAGTCTAGACAATAAAGTCTCTTTCACCGAAGATATTTTCGGGACAACGTAACAGGTGATGAGCCCGTCGCAGTCTTTATGTCCAAGCCAACGATATAATTCGTACATAAGTTTTTGAAAAACCCATTGGTTTTAGCCTGCCACTTGGGGATCGAAATCAGGTCTCTTGACTCGGAATTCTGACCACCCAACCGCTCGGCAATCGTGACTTTGTGTGTTGTGTGACTATCTATGTGTGTATTTTTTTTATTTTCTTTAACAATCTTCTTAAACATGTCAATAGGCGATACCCGAAGCCACGATTGCTAAGTGGTTGCGTAATCGGAATTCGAGTCAAGACACCCGGGTCGAGTTCGATCTTCAGGTGGTAAGCTCGTACCAATGAGTTTTCGGAAAATATTCCGTTTTTGGTCGGTCACTTTGTCCCAAAATATGTCTTCAGTGAAAGGTGGGTAGTAGGACAATTTTCTGGACCTCAGTCTTCCTCAGTATTGGGAATAACGTGAAGAGTCCCAAGTCCTGTACACGCATGGGTTAATAAATTTAAAAGTCCTTAAATATTCAACTAAGTTTTATTATCACTAATACGATCTACGTTTTTAACAATATAAATGCTTTAAAGGCAACTAATGTTTTTTTCTATTCAACAAAACACCAAATGTCATTGAATACGACGAGCGGCATGCAATATAACAAAATATCTCCTTCTCCCTCCGAAGTTACTGTTTTGTCATTCAACCAAGTGTAAATGGCGCCAATTATTTATTATGTCGCTGTTTAATCTATGACAGATTTATTTTTTCTTCTTGTATTTAAAACTACCAGGTCGCAGTGTGAAACGAAACCGATCTCTATGTTGTTCTTTGAATTTTATTATGTGAATGATATTTAAGCTTTGAATATTAAATTTTCGCTGATCACACTTTGTATTCATTAATATCCTTCCACGGGATCTTAATACTAAAATTTCATAACTAATGTAAACATTTCTTTGTAAATGTTAAATCAAAGGAACAAATAAATCAAAACTCTCCTGCCAGCGTTTTATTCTACACTTCTCAAGAACATATCAATATTTTATGAAAGTAAATAAGCAGAAAACAGCATCTATGGAGAAATAAATGTTTTTGTGTAATGTGTAGAACAAAACGCGTTGAAGATGAGATTACGTATACATTATTATTTTGGATTTTTTTTTATTATTATTATTTTGGAGACATGAAAATTGGGCGTCACATAGATTACAGACTTGGAACTAGCCGTTGCATCTTTGGCGGCGGTTGTTATCACATTACAAACTCTAGCACTGTGATCACAAAGTCTAATTTTGTACGGCGTAAAGTTCAAGCTGCTTTGGCTTTGTTCTTATCGGCGTCGAGCCTCGTCCAGCGCTCGCTGACCTTCCACAGCCAGAGCGCCAGCTCGTAGTCCTGGGCCTTCGGCGATGGTGTCGCCTTCTTCATGTCTCTGGGGAGGTATTTTAATTTTAAGGGAGTAACGATCTGGTTAAACTTTTGTTTTTAGAAAAATCTATTATTATATTGTACGATTTATTTTGCTTTAATAATTATATGAGCGTTATGAGACATAACAAGGCTTGTAATATTCAGAAGGGGTTAAAAATAATGTAGTTAATAATCTGTGTTGTGACCTTTTAACAGCGGTAGAGCCACGCATCAGCTCTCTCAACTCGAAATCCCGACCACCCAACCTTTCTGCTGTCGTGACTTAGAATTTTTTTTTAAATGACTTTCAGGTATTATTGAGCTGTCACAAAAGCCGAGTAGTCGATCGATCGGAATTAGTGTCAAGCGACCCCAAATACAATCTCCAGGGTGTAGGCTTGTACCAATGAGTTTATTCAAAACGTATGTCCAACGGGCTTGGACATAAAGACGGCGACAGGCTCAGCAAGGACTTCACAGACCTCGGCACAAAATTGCGGTTAGAAAAAGAACACAGAAAGAGAACGCGAGTGGCTCACACGAAGTAGTCTCCCGCGCAGCGCTCGAGCCCGGGTTCGAGCGCGGCGTGCAGCACGGCCTGCGCCGCCGTGCGCGGCAACTTCATCAGCGGCCAGAACAGCGGGTACACCACGAGGCGGCTCCAGCTGCGCGACATGGCCAGGTGCCGCGTGAGCTCCGAGTCCGTGAAGCCCGGGTCCACCGCCGCCACCGCCACGCCGCTGCCTGCCGCGCGTGCTCATCACACTACTGCTATGGTGACGGATACCCGCCGTATACGGCGGTAGGCTCGTCGCCAGTCACTTTGTCGCAAATAGACTTGCGGGTCGAGAGATTGTCTAGACCTCTGCCTACCCCAATGTGGGAAATTGTCGTCAAAATAAAATAGTAGTCGGTCTAATGAATATTAAATTAATGAGAAATTTTAAAATTAGCTGATTACTTTTCTTTTAATTTCTCACGAATTTAATAAGAAAGTCCAGCATTGCTTATAAACTTTAAAAGACAATGAAGTGTCAAATAAATAAATAAAAGGGGAACCATTACGTTGTTTCGAACCAAAAGTAAGCGGCTCAAATTCATTTGTTAAACACAAAACTAGTGTAGAAATGTATATATATATATATAGAGATATATATATATATATATATATATATATATATATATATATATATATATATATATATATATATATATATATATATATATATATATATATATATATATATATATATAGATATATATATATATATATATATATAGAGATATATATATATATATATATATATATATATATATATATATATATATATATATATATATATATATATATATATATATATATATAGATATATATATATATATATATATATATATATATATATATATACATATATATATATATATATATATATATATATACTATAGATATATAGATAGGGACTACATGACTTACAATGCTCCGATCCCAATGTAAGATGCTAAACCACTTGAGGTATGGGAATCGTAAACAACGAAGGCACCACAAACATTCAGACTCGAGAAAATGCAGATTAAGTGGTTTTTCTACATTGACCCGACCGGGAATCGAACCCGGGACCTCGAGGTGGCGACTCCTTGAAAACCAGTGTTTACGCCACTCGTCCACGGAGGTCGTCAAATAATACACGAAAATCACATCACTTGTTTTGATCTCAAAGATAGATATTCAATCTAGCACACAATCTAGGTACCTATTATGGAATTTGTAACAAAGAAGGTATCCCAAACACATTCTCGACAAATAAGAAAAAGTGGTTTTCATTGACCTGTCCATGAAAATCTAATCGGACGCTTGAGCTACTTTGGGATCTCTGTAATCGCCGTGTCACGTTGCTCTAAATGAACTCCCATCTAACCGATTTTCACGTTTCTTTTAAATGAGTGTCACGATAGCCTAGTGGTTGGGTGGTCGGAATTACGAGCCAAGAGACCCGAGTTCGATCACCAGGTGGCAGGCTCGTACCAACAGGTTTTTTCAAAACCTATGTACGAATTAAATCGTTGGCTTGGACATAAATACGGGCTCACCACTTGTCATCAAGGTGGGTCGAAGGGACTTAATTGTCCTAGAACAAACCTCAGTCTACCCCTGTATTGGGAATTGCGTGAAGATATTTATTTATTTATTTTTAAATGAGCGTTTTGCTGGTGTGCCTATGATAGGATATATATCACGTATGCCCGCTAGTATGTCACAAAATCCATACCCAGCGTCCGGCGGCCCAGCTCGGTGGCGAAGAGAGCGTTGGCGAGCTTGCTCTGGCAGTAGGCGGCGCTGGGCTCGTACCGCTGGCTCATGTTGAGGTCCTCGCTTTGGATGTCGCCGCGCCGGTGCGCGTCGCACGTCACCACCACCACGCGACTCGGCGCGGACGCCTGAACCCCCCTCACAGTTATCAATGAACTAGCTTACGCCTGCGTATTCGCCCGAGTGGTTTGTCAATAGAACAGTCTAAATCCTTCTCCTGTCGGGTTTCAGACTGTTCATAACAAACCAGGTACACATTCCAATGTATACGTATTTTCATAAGAGAAGCCGCGAAATCGTTACAACTATCCGCAAGCTTCTATTTATTTCTTGCTTTCTACACAATGTCATCGATACCTTTTGAATCGACGCTCGGCCTTCATGGTAAAGTACAAAAAATTCACAAGGAAAAATGTGTGTACGTATGCCAGATGCATTCATCATAAATTTAGAAATTATATTACAAGTATTTATTACAAAATTGATGATTGATTGATATGCATTACAAAATTGATCAACATACCTTCAAGGTGTCCAGCAGCAAATTGGTGAGCAGAAAGTGTCCCATGTGGTTCACACCTAGCTGCGTCTCGAAACCGTCTTTGGTAACACCAGCGGGGGTCTCCATCACGCCCGCGTTGTTCACGAGGATATGCAGGTTCGGCTCCTCGGATTTGAACCTGGTGTTGATGAATTGGAAGGAATATCTTTTTGTGTACCAATTAACTATGTTAAGTCACGAAAGCCGAGGGGATGGGAAGGTCTGAGTTCGAGTCGAGAGACCCGAGTTTCAATCAGGAGGTAGGCTCGTACCAATGAGTTTTTAAACTTATATATACGGCAAACTTGCCACCTATCACGTTGTTCGAAATAAGCTGCGGTCAAATGTGGGATGAAACGACTCACTCTCAATTTTAAATGCAGAATTACTACGAACATGGATACTGAGTAGAGTAATTGATAACAAACCAAAATTCATCTACCACCACTTTTCAGGGTGCCTGTCTATTCACTTTATATTTGCTATTGATCTGTTGTCACGCTCAACTCATTGCTGCCTATGATAGTTTTCTAAAATATGGCACTATTATTTAATTATATGAAACATTTCGTTTAACTTTGTTTTGTCTTTGAAAATTTGTAACCCAAATATTTTATTATTTTTATGGTAAAATTACCAATAAATAAAGTTTACTTATTGATTTATTTATTTCTAATAATTAATTCAAATCCTCGTGGTAAAATCGTAGCTCAAAGTAAAACTATGTCTGCTATGTTCAGTGGCCTTTCACATATTTATTTTTACAATTATTTAGCAATATTTTCTTAAATTCTAGGTAATAGTAGGTCTAGTAGGAATAAAAAAAAATGTAAAAAAAATGGAGTGATTTAACTCTGTGTCGTATGTTTTATCTCCGTTGAAGAGTAGCGTACACACTGGTTTTCAAGGTGTCCTCAGCTCTGGTTCGAATCCCGATCGGATGAATGTAGAAAAATACTTTTTGAACATTTTCTCGGGTCTGGATGTTAGTTGTGAAGGTACAACAACTTCGTTGTTTCTGATTCCAAAATGCATAAGCTGCTTACGTTGGGATCAGAGTAAAGTATGTGACGTTGTCTCTATCTATTTATGCATGTCATTATCTGTATCTTACTCGCTCTTTCACTAATGAGTAATGTTATATTATTAAGAATAATTCTGGTGTACCTTTCGACGAATGCTCTGACGGAGGCTAGAGAGGCGAGGTCGCAGGGTCGGCAGTACACGTACTTGTTGCCGGTCTCGAGTACGATCTCGCGTCGCGCCGCCTCGCATGTGCTCATGTCGCGACACGCCATGAACACCTGGCAACACCAACCGCTAATTAAATTTCGTTCTTGCACACTTGTACACGTTCATTTTATTAAGCATACGACCAAACGGTTTCGTTTTACGTCATCTTTAGGCTATTAAACCTAAATATTAGCACCATGAAGAGAGAACCTATTGTAAAAAATATCATCACGTTGTTCCCAATACAGAGGTAGACTAAGGTAACAGCTAAGCACTTTCGGCTCATCTTTCTCCGAAGAAATTTTTTTGGGAAAACGTGACAGGAGTTGAGTCTGTCGTCGTCTTCATGTGCAAACCAACGAATGGTACGAGCCAAACCAATGAATGCCACCTATGGATCGAACTCGGGTCTCTTGACTCGAATTCCGACACATAAAATTGTATAGATATCTTCAAAATATCTATCTGTCTGTTACACTAATGTTTATTCGCAAGAATGTAGACCTTGAAAAAGCGTAAAAAAACGTACAACCGAAATTGAGGATCCCCTCATTTCTAAAAAAGAAAAAAGAAGATCTATAGCACCTTAGCTCCTCTCTTTGCGAACTCCCATGCGGCCCCCTTACCGATGCCGTTGTTGGCACCCGTGATAATGACAGTCTTGCCCTCAGCCATCACTTCTCGGTCGAAGGGCGGTCCGCCACGCATGTCCCTATAAAGTACAATATTGAGAATCAATGAAAAGATTTCTTGTATTTACGCGAATGATACACATCTAAAAAAACGATTTGCGGATTTTATCGCGTATTTTACTTAGTTTTTTACAAACTATTTTTACTTCTCGATGTTTAGGATGCTCCTCAACAGTCCCCGCGTGATCACGGATGCTGTAAAGCATCCAAAACGCGATAAAATCGTTTTATTTTACATAAATGAGATGAGTTAAGGCAGGTTAAGTCTTTTGGGGGACATGGCGACCTCCGTGGAAGAGTGTCGTCCACACCGGTTTTCATGATGTCGCCACCTCTGAGGCCCCGATTTGAGGATTCGATTACCGACCGAGTCAATGACGGTCTGGTGTGTTAGTGGTGCTTTCGTTGTTTCCGATTTCATAACACAAGTGCTTCCGCTGTTTACTTTGGGATCAGGGCAATGTATGAAATATTGTCCCTATCTCTGTATATATTTATAATAGATTGACCATAACTCATTACTTTCAAAATAATATTGTTGTGAAATAAAATATTCATTTTGAACATTTCTTTTCGTGGATGTCAAAGAGGTGACGGTGAAGATCCTTGAAAGTAATATGAGTTTGGCTACGTACAATATTTCGAATAACACACAAAAGTAAAATATATTTTAAATTATTGAAATATAATTATTAATTGATTATAATTTCGTTACACTCTATACTGACACAATTTATAATTAATAAAATTGATACTGAAGTATTCTGTTATTCCGAACGCCTCGATCTTGTATATGATCATTCATAAAACATGGATATGTGCTAATGAAAATAAATTAAAACATGATAGGTTAGGTTAGTTATACACCATACTTAAAAAATAAGTAAAGAATCAAAAAGAAATAATTATTTACCATACCTTGCACTGAACTATTTTTGTACTTTGAATATTCACTACAGTGGTCTCTTGGTGGAACTACATCTTTCAATAAATTCAAATTTACTTTCTCTCATTACACTATTTATTTATTTGTAATAAAATACCTAAGTCCCAAATATCTTCGGTGGAAGATGGGTCAAAGGGACTTAATCGCCATAAGGGCGAAACGAGTCAGGTATTTGATTACAAATAAATAAAAAGTGGAATGAGTGAAAGACAATTTGAATTTATTTATATATTTGTTACTGCGGTCGCCGTTACGCTAGCCGGGTGAGGCAATTACGGAATATCCTTCTTACGGGAGAGTACTATGTCTTTCATAGGACTTTTATAGGAAGTTAAGTAATAGTTTAAAAATAAATAAATTAATATCTTCACGCAATGCCCAATACAGGGGTAGACAGAGGTCAAGTCTAGACAATTAAGTCCCTTTGACCCACTTTCCACCGAAGATATTTTCGGGACAACGTGACAGGTGGTGAGTCCGTCGCCGCCTTTATGTCCAAGCCAACGATGTAATTCGTATATGAGTTTTTGAAAAACCCATTGGTACGAGCCTGCCACTTGGGGATCGAACTCGGGTCTCTTGACTCGAAATTCCGACCACTCAACCACTCGGCAATCGTGACTTTTTAAGTAATAGTTTGAAAGGCAATAACAGTAACCAACTTGAATATACATATCCCGCCCGCGGTGGCCGCAACTCCGGTGATGACAGTGAGCGGTATGTTGGGTATCCACATATCTGAAACAAAAGTTCATAACAAACCATTTAATTGTAGTTACGATAGCCGAGCTGTTATCGGAATTCGAGTTAAGAGACCCGAGTCTAATCCCCTGGCGATAGCTCGTGCCCATGGTTTTTTCTTTCAAAACTTATGTACTATTTATATCGTTGGCTTGGACATAAAGACGGCGCCAGGATCACTACCTGCGTGAACTGCTTCAAAAAATGTTTTCGGTGGAAGTTGAGTGGAAAGGATTTAATTGTCTACACTTCTATCTACCCCAGTATTGGGAATGGCGTGAAGGTATTTTTTAAATCATTTAATCATGGATTGTGACCGTGTTTTAGGTCTCAAAAGCATCATCATCATTACAGCCTAAAATCTGCCCTTCGCCGCCTCTTACTGCACCCACGGGAAGAAAGGAGGTGGTAGGTGTATTCTTTCTCCTTTCTACAGGTGGTTACATGGCTAGATATTGGTTTTCATTTCCCAAGTAATCATAATACTGTGATTTGACGACCTCAGCGGACGAGTTGCGTAAACACTGGATTTCTAGGTGTCGCCATCTCGAGGTCCCGAATTCGATTCCCGGTTGGGTCAATGTAGAAAAACCACTTTTTCTGAGTGTTTGTGGTGCCTTCGTTGTTTGCGATTCCTATACCTCAAGTGGTTTAGTATCTTACATTGGGATCGGAGCAATGTATGTGATGTAGTCCCTATCTATATATGTGATTGCGTCGTCAAAATACGCTTCTCATTTATTTGTTATAGAGGTAGCAGTGTAAGAACACTAACCGTCGGTAATTTATTCTCTGTAATACTGGATTCTTCGCCAGAGCGTTTTTATTTTATTTTATCTTCACGCACAGTTTCTGCCGGGGCAGCCAGAGAGAACAGATCGCCAAGTGTCACGATCCTTACACACCTCTTTCGCTTCATCATTTTCTACATACATGTACGTCTAGGTATCCGAGTACTCTTGACCCTCCCCTCTTCGAGCAGATATCAATATATCATCGATAAATATTAAGTACTTATGGCATTTTTAATATCTTCACGATTTCCAATACTGGGTTAGTCAGAGGACTTAACTATTTTTTGTCCTTTCGACCGGATTTCACATTTCACGGAATATTATTTGGGACATAGTGACGGTTGGTGAATTAGTCGAAGTATTAGTGTAAAGCCAACGATACAAGTTTCGAAAAGGCATTTAAACGAAAACCTTCTTCCCCGGGATCGAACTGGAGTGCCCGAATTCCGATTATACAACCACTAAGCTATCGTGGCAAAACAGTAAATAATACATAGACAGGGACATCATCGCATACATTGCTCGGATCCCAAAGTAAGTAGTTAAAGCACTTGTGTTATGGAATCGGGAACAACGAAGGTACCACATACACCCAGATCAGAGACAATGTAGAAAAAGTAGTTTTCTACTTCTACTCGTCCGGGAATTGTGCCAGCTATGAGGTCCCGAACCAGGGACCTCATAGCTGGCAGCACCAACGAATAACGGTGCCACTACTACACTGCCCACAGAGTTTGTCAATAAAATAAAACGCAAAGTATTTTCAATATTTAATATTATTCTCTTTATTTAATTTACAAGTGTAAACCTTACTATTAGAATCTCACTAGTGATGCGTTCATACATTGATGTATACGTACAGTGCATTAACTAAACTTTACCGTACTTAATTTCGAATATTTAAGGTATTATTTTTGGGAAATATGTGATTTTTCGCACCCTATATATAGAAGTAGGGACATTGAAATACAATAAAATTATGAAAAAAAAAACATAAAGCATATTCGATGTACATTTTAATTGTATTTTTTTTACATTTCACTGATTTTCATATTTGAAAACATGTTAACTCTAAGTGTTCTAACGTTTTCTAAATAAAATAAAAATAAACATTCTTATAAGAAAAGTTCTTATAAGTAGACTCAAGAAATTAAAACATTACAACATAGAAAATGCGGGAAAATATTATTAAAAAGTAACGCCTACAAAGTTAAAAGTATATCAGCAGAATTACAAAACGTATCGCATTAATTTTAAATCAAGAGAAAATGAAATATTTCCAACTAAACAATCACATATTTCCGATTTAATTTACAAAGTTTGAACATGTACGCTATTTCAGTCTGCACGATGGGAAGTTTTGAACCAACAGAGAAAACTATTATAACGTGTTCCTATTCTATACGTAGCGCTGGTTGCAAATAAAGCGAGACTAGATCAGGTTTATTATAAAAATATAAATCTTACATTACGTTACACGAAGCTGACGCCATAAAATATGATCGAAATTGTATTTTAAAAAATAAGAAGTATCCGTTTATAAGTACCCGCCCGTGTCAGTTGTTTTTTTTTAACAAAAATTTTGTCAAAAAAAACAAGAATGACAAAAATTACATGTTTTATCTGTAATAAATCATCTTCTGGATGTTTTTTATAGTATAGTATAGTAAATATATATATTCACTTTTTAATGCATGTCTCTCACCTTTAATCACAGATACTTAAACAACATAACACTTTTAACCAGAAGTGTACTTATGCATGAAATTTTATTGCTCTTGTCCAATTTTAAAAAGAAATGTTCATTGGTATTGTGTTATTGTTAACTCATTATACTCTAATTAATAGCAAAAGATAGTTAAAACCATAATGCTTTCATTAGTATTTAAGCTTTATAAACCTACTATTAGTTACATTTGTTTTAAAATTGACAGATTTGTTAATAAACATTAAGTTTTAGTATAACATACTTGTACTTCACAATATTATATTAATACTGCACAAAAAATCAAATAAACCTATGGCAAATATTTACTAAATAACATAGTTGTAGTTATTTGAAGTACTTAAGAAATACATATTACATTGATATCACATGTGCCTTTCTAATTTTTAGTGCACTTAATACAATTCTTTTTATAATAATATTTAAATTTGTATTAATCTAAAAGTTAAAGAGGTATTATAAGGTTAACAAAATAGGTTATAAATAGGCAGTAGTGGTAAGCTCGATAATTTTTATAAGCAAAAAACCTAAAGAGACCAATGTTGAAAATTAGAGTAAGAGGGTGGTGATAAGGGAAATTTGAGTGCCCAGAAACTATGGAGTTATGAACTTTCTGCGGTTTTGTGTATTATTTGTTTACACAAATATCACATGGAAAGATAGTTATTTTCTTTTTCAAATTATATAAGTAAAAAATTTTATAGAAAACCCTTCAGCGATTACTTCTTTAGTAAATTGAGACATAATATGACCTAAAATAGGTTGGATTGGCAAATGAGTTGCAAAAAGCTGGAGACAAAATTGTGTTAATAAATTATTTATTAATATACATTATTCTGATGCGGTAAAAATAATGTTTTGGATCCGAAAATTAAATTTAAACAGGTTTAATGTCACAGGTAGGTGATTTAGATCACATTTCTTAATTAATCAAAGTCGGACCAATCTTCATCATTTAATGTTAATTTTTTAACATTACGCTCAATCAAATTCCTTAAAAAGAAATAGTATTTGAAAACACTTTATTAAGTTTATATTTATTTACATATAAAATTACATATTTATTTAGTTGCTCCCTTAGGTATATCTACAAGGTTTTTGATATTTAATCTAAGTTCTAAAGTGTATGGAAAATCAATTGTTCACATGTGAAAATTAATTTATTAAATTAGTGCATTTAAAAAAAAAATTAATATCTAAAAGATTCAAAAGTTTCTAGATGAGGAGTTTACTAGATGAGATAGATCAAATAATATTTTTCACACTATCATGTGCATTAATAATCAGATTAGTGGATTCATAAAGGGAATATATTTATACTAGTAAAGCGTAGGTATTATTGTATGATAGGTTTTGAGCATTGAAATGTGTGAGTGGTTGTAGCTTTTACAAATCTTATCCGGGCTTACACTTTGTCTATCTCTACACCTCTACACTGCTTTTTAAAAATCTATTTAGTTTAGATGCATCGAGTTGTCACATTAAATGTACAAACTCTTGCACAATCCTAAGCTTAGTGAGATAAGATTGTAATTATTTTGACTAGTATTTTTAACACAGTTTAGTAAAGATTAACTTGGTTTGTTAAGTGTTGTAGTGCTTTTAGACTTTGTAGAGTCATGAGGAGGCAAAGGCCTAGCTATCCCAACTTTAACAATTCCTCGTGGAGCACCTTTCAAAGCCTGCACGGCTTGATCTAATGTTGCATTCTTTATACTAGCTCCATTTACTGACATGACTCGATCGCCGGGAGATATTTCACCATTCTTCTCAGCCACACCACCTGGCACTAAGCTTCTCACAACTATCACAGTTCCCTGAGGATCAACAGGGTCTTGGTAATCAAGAATTGAGAAACCCAGGCCCTGATCACCTTTTACCAACTCAACTATATCTTCTTTGCTCTGCCACATAGCCAGGCCTGACACACACTCCAATGATCGGGACTTTTTGGATATTTCAGAATGGTTTGTAAGAGTGGCAGTGCTCGATGTATTTATAGAAGTGTCTGATTGGGCCTTTACTATTGTAGTTAAGTTATTAAGGCTGCCTGAAATAATTTTTCTTGCTTCAAAGCCTTCCCGATCAGATGCCAAGTTTATAACAGGCCTTGGTCCACTGTCCGTATTGCTCCGGGCACAAACCAAACGAACCCGGTTAGGAAGTTGCTTCAGTATATTAACTACTTCTGTATGAGTTAAGCCATGGAGTCTATATTCATTAGCTTCTAGAAGCTCATCACCTGCATTGAAAGTGCCTTGCTGCCCAACTGGACCTTCAGGAAGGACTGACCTTATGTAATGATGAGGTCTCACTTCCTGACCACCTTCTACATCAACTGTACCTTCGAGACTAATTCCCAAGCCTGATAGCTTATGAATTTCAGCTATTATAATCTGCTTGTCAGATCCTATTTCCTCTTGCCACTTTTGCTTTATTTCGTCCTCATTTATTGCTAAGATTGCATCAAACCTTCTATCCAATTCCTCTTGTGTTGGTTCATCGACTTCATTTTCACCACCTAATACACTAGAGTCTATAGTTGTATTGGATTCTGGCTCCGGTTCAATCTCTGTTGTACTGTTTTCAACTTGTGATGGCACAGGGAACCAAGACAGAGTTGTTGTTGATGGTGACGGAGAAGTTGGCCTTTCTTCATTAAATATAGCCAATTGCAAATGTTCAAACTTTGGACCTCTCAAATACCTCTCTAGAACCAGGTGTACTGATATACCAGTGTTCCTTAATATTTCTACGGCTTGAGGATTGCTCTTATCAGCCAAGGACACTCCATCAACTTCAATGATCCTGTCATTTAACTTGATCTTCCCACTCTGCTCTGCACTACTTCCTTCTATAATACTTTTAACAAATATACCTGATAATTCCTCCTTTTCACAGACATAACCAGCCACTGTTATACCTAAGCCATAGACATTTTTATTCAGGTCTACATGAACAATCTCAACCTCGGGTAAGGGTGGTAACTCTACTGGCACGGTAATTGTAATGGTAGGGGATACAGATTGTGCTATGATGGGATGATCAGGAATTTGTTGTGGATTTTCGCCAATAATATTAACTGCTGCTGTTACTGATTCGATATCGCCATTTTGTCCATTGATGTATTCCGTGTAGCACTGAGACAGGTCATACACTGCTCCATAACCAGTTTCTATGAGATGGCGATCAAGGAGTTCGGGGTCGGCAAGAAGTTTTGTTGGTACAAGAGCCGTGCCTGGTATAGGAGCTCGAAGTGCTGCAGCAGGGTCGGCTGGCCGCGCCACCAGGAGTCGAACGGACGGGCCTGCCTGACGCAGCACGGCAGCAACTTGCTCCGACGTGAAACCTCGTAAGTTTACCGAGCCGACTTGGAGTACGTGATCACCGCTCTGTAAGCGCCCGTCCTTATCCGCAATTCCTCCAGGTAGCACGTATTTGATCACTACACCTGTGCTCCGCCCGCCGACCAAGTTAAATCCGAGCCCATTGCCGTCATTCGTAAGATCCACGACTTCCACCTGCGCCCACTCGGTACTCAGCACCATCGTCCTCCTCACCATTGGTGACCGTTGTTACGTGATACGCACGGCGCGAACATCGCCGAGGTTATAGTTCCTCGAAAAAACCATCATGTCACAAACAGTAAGAGAATTCTTTTAACAAATACGAGAAATTTTATAATGCTACCATACGAACCGTCTCTATTCTTATTTTTCGTAAATTATAAGTATAAAAATGACATTTACATACTTGCTGAAACGGAGACAGCGAGAATGTGGCCAGCTCCAGGCAGGGGTTCCCGACGAATAAAATTGAAATTCACCCAAAACTAGAAATAATAAAATGTCAATTTAGTTTTATTCAAAGTTAATGTTAAAGTTTTACTGCAGTACTTTTAAGTGCAGTACTTCTTAAAAATTGTTTAATTTTGTCCTTCTAGAAAATATTTTCTTTCATTTGTTACTTAATACTTAATACAATTCAATTCAAGAAATTTTTAATTTTTTTGTGTGTACTAAAAGTAAAAAAAAAAGGTTTTTTATTATTATAAAATATACCCGAACCATTTAATATTTTATCGGGCTCGAAACTCTATTATTTATTTTTTACATTTATTTAATTAATATGTTTTTGATGACCCGATAGCCAAATTGGTAGTGAATCTGCCTTCGAAGCTAAGGGTTGCGAGTGCGAATCCCGCTACGGTCAAATATTGAACGTTTGTACTTGAGTCAGGGATTATTGCATATATGAATATGTATCTATGTATAATTATATTGTACCGATAGCTTGAACACTAAGACGGTGATAGGCTCATCGCCTGTCACGTGTTCCCAAAAGGGCTTCGTTGAAAACTGGGTCGAATACTTAATTGTCAAGACCTCTGTCTACCCCAGTATGGATAATGGTGTGAAGATATTAAATAAAGTTTAAATTAACTTTTTTATCCTTGTCATTTTAAAGAAACATGTAGCTTTTTCGTTTTATAAATCGTAACTGTGACGTACAAAACGGTTCAAAATAGAATCCTCAGAAATCCTTAGGGTGTTACTACCGTAGCGACTATGTAAATTTCAAAAAAAAAACTTAAAATTTTAGAAAAATAGAATTTTAAGAATTTTTTAAAAATATACAACAAATTTTACAATTTCCACGTAATCTCATAGCAGCTTTACTCGGTTGTATTTAAAAAAATCATGACTATGATAACCAAAATAATAATAATTAATGTAGTAAAATTTCAGTATACAAATCTTAAACTATTTACGGAGTCTACAATAATTAAATGTAAACTATATTCTTAAAAAATCGCTTTCTTAAAAATTTGGGCAGCGCCAAATTTATTGAACGGACACTTTTTAACATGCGGAGACGATTTTTTTTCTCAGTACTATTAATTTATTATCTTACACTATATTCCTTATCAGTAGCAGAATTTGATGTTTTATATACTCATTTTATTACAGGTTTTTGCTGCCACCTAGTGCTTATATCTACAACAATTTTATACTGCTGTCTCTAATAGATTTAAAAGTTTTACAATAAACATTGACAGATGGCGTAAACTTTTACCACATGTCACTTTCAAGCACTCTCGTGAAAGAAAAAGAATTTGAAATTGATGTCAATAGATGTCGCTTTTTGCAAACTTTTGAAATGTTTGATTAATTACTTACCTTAATAAAGAGAAGAATAAAAAATAGAAAAGATTATACACTAATTCTTTTACCATACCAGAAAATTCTAAAAATAAATTATATCTCAATGTTTCATTATCATTCATGTCATCTGATGCTTTCCTAGGCTACTATGTAACTGTGTTAAGAAGTATTCACTTATAAAATTTCACTGTTTTTGCCGCCTCCTAAATTTTTTAACACAGGAACTTCCAAAGCGGCCTACTGGGAAATAAATATAAAATTATCATTAAAGTTCAAGTTGATGACCCGATAGCCAAATTGGTAGTGAATCTGCTCGAAGCTAAGGGTTGCGAGTGCGAATCCCGCTACGGTCAAATATTGAACGTTTGTACTTGAGTCAGGGATTATTGCATATATGAATATGTATCTATGTATAATTATATTGTACCGATAGCTTGAACACTAAGACGGTGATAGGCTCATCGCCTGTCACGTGTTCCCAAAAGGGCTTCGTTGAAAACTGGGTCGAATACTTAATTGTCAAGACCTCTGTCTACCCCAGTATGGATAATGGTGAAGATATTAAATAAAGTTTAAATTAACTTTTTATCCTTGTCATTTTAAAGAAACATGTAGCTTTTTCGTTTTATAAATCGTAACTGTGACGTACAAAACGGTTCAAAATAGAATCCTCAGAAATCCTTAGGGTGTTACTACCGTAGCGACTATGTAAATTTCAAAAAAAAAACTTAAAATTTTAGAAAAATAGAATTTTAAGAATTTTTTAAAAATATACAACAAATTTTACAATTTCCACGTAATCTCATAGCAGCTTTACTCGGTTGTATTTAAAAAAATCATGACTATGATAACCAAAATAATAATAATTAATGTAGTAAAATTTCAGTATACAAATCTTAAACTATTTACGGAGTCTGCCACCTGGGGATCGAACTCGGATGTCTTGACTCGAAATTATGACCACCCAACCACTCGGCTATCGTGAAGGAAGAAAGTGTTATTGTATTTGTTGATAATACGATATACGAACACACGGCTGATACCAAGCCAAGCTTTTGAAGTGTCTAGAATATGACCGACGGCTCCATACCCACTTTGTGCAAGGCGAACAAGGCAATCCTATTTTCTTTAACACCCAATTCCATATTGTAATTTGATAATGAACACGAAAAAATGTGTAATGGCGCAAAATCGAAAGTAGGTTTTTTATATACAGGATCGAATACAGGAATCGAGATACAGGACATGTCCTAAATCAATCTTTATAATTAAAGAGAGTAGATCCATAAAACGCCTTCTGTCGAGACACACAGGTGAAAGGCACAGAAATATCCTCTTTACCGATAAAAAAATTGTGAAATTTTTTCATCGTTAAAGAGGATATTTTGTGCCTATAAATCACGATAGCCGAGTTGTTGGGTGGTCGGAATTTCGAGTCGAGAGACCCGAGTTCGATTCCCAGGTGGCAGTACCAATGAGTTTTTCAAAAACTTATGTACGAATTTCATCGTTGGCTTGGACATAAAGGCGGCGACAGGCTTACCACCTGTCACGTTGTCCCGAAAATATCTTCGGTGGAAGGTGGGTCAAAGGGACTTAATTGTCTAGACTTGACCTCTGTCTACCCCTGTATTGGGAATTGCGTGAAGATATTCCAAATAATACAGATGTAGTAATGATAAAGTTTACGCTCACAGTTCTAAAGAAGCTGCTCAAGTGGTCACTGGCGTTGTCATTATTACAATTCTTTATTTGCATGTAGTACCGAGATGTCTTTTAATATCTGTTATACATAATAGTCGTGATGGTATCGACTTAAGTAATTGGTAACATGTGAGCAAATTGCACCTTTTTAAGAGTTCGGTCTCCTTTTCCATGTCTCTTTCTTTCAGTCTTCAGTTAAGAATTCTCGGATACCTAGATCTACGTGTATGAAGAAAATGATGAATTTGAAAGAACCGAAAGAGGTGTGTAAGGAACGTGATGCTTGAGAGAACAGATCGGTCTCTCTGGCTACCCCGTCAGGGACTGTCCGTGAAGATACTTATCTTCGCAAGTCAGTACCGGTTTAAGAATTTGCCTCCTCTTTTCTTCTCGTAGGTGTCGTAAGAGGCGACTTAAAGAAAGCCTTGATTATGTGAAGTGCTACCGACAGTTGGAGGGATAACTTTCTCGAAAAAGACCAGAACAAAACCACCGGTGACGGGCAGCAACGTCTAGGAGTGCAAGGAGTCTAGTATTCCGATCACCAATCCGCTTGGAAAGCGTGGCAAGCTTCTCTCACGGAGAGGCCTACGCCCAACAGTGGGCTATTGCAGGCCGTTATATACAGATTAGCCGTTGATGGTGTGCTTATATTATTTTAAGTAGTGACGTAGAGTCTATGTAAACGATTGAAATACTTACTTACTTACCTTCACGAACAGTCTCTAATGGGGTAGCCAGACAGAACAGGTCGCCATGTTTCACGATCTTTACTTTCGTCCATCGCTTCTTTCAAATTCATAATTTTCTTTATACATCTAGGTATTCGAGTAGGTACTCTTGATCCTCCCCTCTTCGAGCAATTTACTCACATAGTCTTCGTAAGTTAGTATCGGCCTCCTTCCTTCCTCCTACCTCTTATTATTTATTTATTTAATTAGGCTTACCAACTAAACACGTACGGAGTATTGCAAATTAATGTAAAATCAAAAATTGGTATAAATTTATATATGTTTAACCGGAATCGGTTGCTCAATAGATGGCGCCTGTATAAATAACATAAGCTATGCTGACGACATGTTGTTGCTGGCCCCTTCCTTTATTATTTTATTAATTAAGCATCTCCCACTTATGGTATTAATAATTAGAGATAAGTTTAAATATACAATTTGTTGAAAACTATTGTTAGTACCTATAAAGGTACTAATAATAGTTTTTAAGTAAGGTAAATGTAAATTACTAACACAATATGGGCCATCGGCTTGAAATAAACATTATTATTATTATAAAAACAATTTATTCATAATGTTTTATATTAATAATTTAATGCCAATTACAAGTATAATTATAGTCTTTGAAATAAGACTAAATATTTGTTTCATTTGCCGTAGAGACGATCGGTTTGTGGGGTCCCGGCGCGATGCAGTTTCTAAAGGAATTGTATCCGCGACTGGTCGTAGCAGCTGGTGACAAGAGGTCTGGTTCTTTTATCGCTCAACAGTTAAGTCTAGCCATTCAACGTGGAAATGCAGCCAGCGTTCTTGGTACCATGAAACGAGGAAGAGGGCTGTTCGATTACTGTAGCTTTTAGTTAACAAGTATTGCAAATATTAACATAATTTTGTTTCAGTAAATAAAGTAATTATATTCAGTATATAATATTCAGTAAATAAACTATCGTTTTCCCCATGGATGTTGTAAATTGCAAATGAAGCGAAAATTGAATAACCAATGCAATATGTACAAATGGAAACGACTACTGTCAGATGGTTGTACTATTTGTAAAAAAATAAACGGACTATATTCTTATAGAGAATACCAGAACAAAACAAATTACATTGGTAACGGACTGTAGCCCGACCACCTATCCGCTTGAGGATTTCGCAACTCCTTTTTACGGATAATTCCTACGTCCCCCAGTAGACTTTAAGGATGTAAAATTAAAGTAAAGTTATTATTATCAAGCCTTTTATTTCCCATTTAAAATTTACATTTACTTATTAGTACTATCTTGACTGCAAAGTATGTTAAATTTTATTCATTTATTTGTAAACCCCTCGCTCGTGCTTCTAAAGCCTAGGATAATCTGTTATGATAAATACAACCGAATGCTTTGGAATAATCTATAAATGCTATATAAAAAGTCTTGAAATTTTTAATTATCTCCGTCAAATTAACCAATTCCAGAGTACTTTCATACATGAATAATAATAATAATAAAGCCTTTTTATTTCCCATCACCTAAACATTAAATATAAGTATATACAAATTTCGCACATGACTTTTCACTTAACTATTGTTTTCTATTATTTACATCACTTATTATAAGATAGGAACCCCTGTTTGGGTATAGGCCTCCTCCAGTTTACTCCACTTTTCTCTGTCTTTCGCTAGTTTCATCCATTCCTTGCCGGCTGTAGCTACGATGTCGTCGCTCCATCGCTTCATAGGTCGTCCTTTCCGCCTTTTTCCGTTAGGTCCTTTCCATTTCGTTACTTCTGCTGTCCATCGCTTGTCTGTGTAACGTGCAATATGGCCATCCCATCGCCACTTTAAGCAAAGGCAGTAGTGCAGGATGTCGGTTAGCTTTGTCTTCTTTCGTATAGATATACTTCTTATTTTTTGTATTTTCTTTATTTTTAAAAGGCTTCTCTCCATCGCTTTCTGACAACTCACTAATTTTGTTTTAGTTTTAGTGTTGTAGGTCCTAGTCTGGCATCCATACGAGAGAGGCGGCAGAACGCATGTATCCATCACAATTTTTTGTTAAGGTGGAGCGGATAGTCACCTTTCGTAATTTCTTTTAGTGACCAGTATTTTTTCCAGCTCATATTTATTCGGCGTTCTATGTCTTTTTCTTAGTTCCCGTCTTGAAAAGATATTTCTTTTCCCAGATATATGTATTTGTTTACGTATACTAGTGTCTCTCCTTCAAGTTTAATTTTATTGGAGTAACTGTTTGTCATTAGTTTTGTATTGTCTTTATTCATTAAAAGACCTACTTTTGCACTTTGTTCGTTTAATTGATTTATCATTTTTTCCAGGTTTCTGCTGCTTTCAGCGAAGAGGACTATATCATCTGCGAACCTGAGGTGTCTTAGATGTCGGTTGCCGATTTTAATACCTTCGTTTTTCCATTGCAGTTCCTCGAAGACGCTTTGCAACACTGCGATGAAAATCTTGGGGGACAGAGGATCTCCTTGTCTTACTCCGCGTAGAATCGGTATTTCCGGTCCTCGTTTCTCTAGTTTCACACAGCTGGTGCTATTGTCGTAAACATTTTTTTGGGATGTTGTAATACTTTTCGTGGACATGACATTTATTTAGTGCCTCCCATATTGCATCATGTGATATTGTATCGAATGCTTTGGCATAGTCTACGAAGTCTAAATATAATGGTCTATTGAGTTCGCGGTATTTTTCCATTATTTGTTGCATTATATGAATATTATCTGTTGTTGAGAAACCTGTCCGGAACCCTGCTTGTTCTATAGGTTGCAGGTTTTCGATCGTGGTACTGATTCTGCTTAGCAAAATGGAGGTAAACAATTTATAAGTGCTAGAAAGAAGACTGATTGGCCGATAATTACCAGCTTGAGGATCACTTTTTTATACAACAAGGTTATATCAGATTTATTCCATTGTTCGGGTGCTTGTCCCGTTTTTATAACCTTGTTGAATAAGTGGGACAGTGGATGTGCTAGCAGAGCAATTCCAAATTCATTTGGTATACCATCAGGTCCTGGGCTTTTATCTAGTTTAAGTTTCTTTAGATGCCTTGCTACCTCCATTGCATCCACCTGTGCGGGTTCGTCTTCGATATTGCTGCAATTGATGGAGTATTTGTTCTTATTTACACAGTCACGATAGCCGAGTGGTTGCGTGGACGGAATTTCTAGTCGAGAGACCCGAGTTCGATCCCCAGGTGGTAGACTCGTTCGTACCAATGAGTTTTTCAAAAACGAATGTACGAATTATATCGTTGGCTTGGGCATTAAGACGGCGACGGGCTTACCACCTGTGACTTTGTTTAAAATGAATTAGTTAGTTTTAAATAAACTATTTTTACTTCCCGACGTTCGGTGGTGGCAGTCCCGTCCCGTGACCACTAGTTGACTAATAGTTTGTTAGAAACTAATTAAAACGCGATGAATAATATTAGTAGTCACGATAGCCGAGTGGTTGGGTGTCTAGACTAGACCTCTGTCTACCCCTGTATTAGGAATTGCGTGAAGATATTTATTTATTATTTATAACACGATGAAATTCGAAAATCGTTTTATTTAAGAATATCAATAATTACTACATAAAAAGTCTTGAAATTTTTCAATGACTTGCGATTAGGTGAATGATTGAGAACATGGTTGAGTATGCTCGTCTGAAACCTGCTTGTCCTCTTGACTATTTATCTTCTAGTATTATTCTGATTATGTTTAAAAAAAGTCGTGAAAGTTTTATATAACCTAAGTACCAGGCGAATAGAAGTCACGATAGCCAAGTGGTTGGGTATTTGGAATGTCGAGTCAAGAGACCCGAGTTCGATCCCCAGATAGCAAGCTCGTACCAATGGGTTTTTCAAAAACTTATGTGCGAATAATATCGCTGGCTTGGACATAAAGACAGCGACGGGCTCACGACCTGTCACGTTGTCCCGAAAATATCTTCGGTGGAAGGTGGGTCAAAAGGACCTCTGTCTACCCCTGTATTAGGAAGTGCGTGAAGATATTTAATATATTTTTTTTAACAAGCTATGACCGTATTTTCTCATCACGGGCATGAGAAAATACGGTCATCACCCTTATATATATAAATATAAAATATATAATAAATCACAAAACAGTGCCGTCCATCAAGGTATATCTGCCTCAGCGATTACTTTTATGATTTATGTCTTTTTTTGTTATGTTATATCTAGTTCTATTTTATTTTATTTACACAAAAAATACTGGGGTCTAGACTCCAGGCTAAAGTAGGTTGATAGGACTTTGTCAATTGGAGATTCAATAGTCCCCTCTTGAATCTCCTTCGTCAAATAAATTTTGGCCTGGATATAAAGACGTCGAAGGGCTCACCCCCTGTCTTGTTGTCTAAAAAATGTCATCGGCTAAAGGTGGGTCGAAAGGACTTAATTGTCTAGACCTCTGTCTCCCCAGTATTGGGAATAGCTTAAAGGTAAATATCACTAATCGGTCTCTTGGTGCGTTATGTCGAATTAATTCAGATGTGGACAAATATTTGAGAGAAGAATTCAAAGATTAAACTATAACAAATATTTATATAGATATACATTATAGATAATGTTTGAAATTGAACTGCGGTAGGATACCGGAGGATTAAATATTTATATATGTATGTAGGATGTATAAATAAGCAATCCTCTTCTTTGCGTGGAAGTGAGAAGTAGGTAAATTTATACACAAATAAAACTACATTTTTTTATTTTCGTTTATAAAATACACTTTTATTTACCATAAGCAATAAACACATAATTGAGCGTAGAAAAATATGTAATCTTATAATTTTAATTTGTAATTGCGTGTTACGCGAAAACCTTAACCTTTGCCTTAGTTACTTCTTATAACATCAGCTATAGTAGCGTGAGTCTCCTCAAAACTGGTCCAGTCGTTGGAGATAAACCAGAACAAAGAGAATTTTAAAGAATTGTTTTTTTTTTTATAATAGTAGCATGTATACCATCGTATACATGCTACATATACAATGCTATGCATTTAATAGAAAACGGATACCTATTTTGATTTAGATTATAAAAAAGACTTCAATTATATTTAATTGTGTACAAGGGCAAGGCGGAGACGTGAGAAAAAGCCTCCAATCAACCTTATACTCGTATTCCGTTTATTAATGTACTTTAGTCATCTGCGTCTATGCAAAAAATGATGAATTACAAAGTAACGAAAGAGGTATGGAGGGATCGTGACACTTGGCGATCTATTCTCTCTGGCTACCTCCTCAGGTCCTATGCATGAAGACAATTATCTACTAATTTTTTAAAAAAAATGTGCAGTTCAAACTCAGTAAAAGCGTGTATTGTGTAGAGTAAAACAGGTACATAAAAAAAACAAACAATTCGGAAAGGTGGCTTTACCAATTTCAATCCGAGAAATTCTTAATTTTTTTGTGTGCACCAGTAGTTATAAAATGTTTATTACTGTTATAAAATATACTCGAACCAATTAACATTTACTCGGGCTCGAAATTATAACATTTATTTATTTAATATGTTTTTGAAGACCCGATAACCAAATTGGTTGTAATTCTGCCTTCGAAGCTGAGGGTTGCGGGTTCGAAGCCCGCTACGGTCAAATATTGAAAGTTTGTACTTTAGTCAGGGATTTTTACATATATGAATATGTATCTAATAAAAAAATATCTTTTTTTAAATAAATTTAAAGCAGTCGTCTTGGTGTCTTACTGGCGTTGTCATTATTACAATTCTTTATTTGCATTTAGTACAGAGATGTCTTTTAATATCTGTTATACATATTACTCGTGATGGTATCGTTTTAAGTAATTAAGACCATATGAGCAAATTGCACGAAAGGCCTCCCCCTTTTTATCGGTTTCCTCTTCCGTTTCTCTTTCTTTCAGTCTTCAGTTAAGAGTACTCGGATACCTAGATCTACGTGTATGAAGAAAAATGATGAATTTGAAAGAACCGAAAGAGGTGTGTAAGGATTGTGATGCTTGATAGAACAGATCGTTCTCTCTGGCTACCCCGTCAGAGACTGTCCGCGAAGATACCTATCTTTGTAAGTAAGTGTCCTAAGAGGCGACAAAGAGGAAAACCTTGATAATGTCAAGTACTACCGACAGTTGGAGGGATAACTTTCTCGATAACGACCAGAACAAAACCACCGGTGACGGGCAGCAGCGTCTAAAGTGCAAGGAGTCTGGTATTCCGATCGCCAATCTGCTTGGAAAGCGTGGCAAGCTTCTCTCACGGAGAGGCCTACGCCTAACAGTGGGCTATTGCAGGCCGTTATATACAGATTAGCCGTTGATGGTGTGGCCTCCTTCCTTCCTCCTACCTCTTATTATTTATTTATTTAATTAGGCTTACCAACTAAACACGTACGGAGTATTGCAAATTAATGTAAAATCAAAAATTGGTATATAAATTTATATATGTTTAAATTATACATATAAAAGTTAAAAATATGTATTTAGGTTAACAGTCTCGAAACACAGAAATAATATCGCTGTTGAGGTATTGGTACAATCAATGCTCTCAGAATTCAATATAATAATGCATTCAGGGTGTTGATGAGATTACCGCGTCACTGTAGTGCATCGGCCATGTTTGTGGCTGCGCGAATTGACGGTTTCAATGCAATCCTGAGAAAACGGTGCGCCTCTCTTCTCAATAGATTGAAAGAAAGAAAGAAACAAAGAAAGAAAGGTTTATTCTCCAAAGTGACGCCATCAGAGAAAACATAAAAAACAAATAATTTACAAATAACACTTGGCTTTACAATACAAATTACAACATACTACATTTTACAAACTAAACAATACCTATACTCGTATGTGTCAAGGCGTCATCTGGGAACTCAGCATAATGCCATGAAAATTTTTTTTCCGTGGCGCTGATTTTCTGTGTGTCCAACTAGTGACTCGCCGAAATCAGTGCTATATGTATACTCATTATCTTTTAAACACAAAATTATGCTGACAAAATTATGCATTCAAATGCTCTTAGAAGGGCAATACGAACACTACAAAAGGGAAATTATTAAAATACTATAAAGGACTATATACTACAAAAGGGAAATTGTTAAAATACTATATAGTGCTATATAACAAAGTGACCAGATAATTTGTAAAAAAAGTATATGTAATTATTGAAGAATATAAAGAATATAACAAGACAAAACAAAAGCCGCATTCAAGAGGACGATTTTGATGCTGCGTTGTTAAAAATCTATGACGATGAGGTACGTAATTGTGCAAAGCTTTATGAACTTTGATCAAAGTTAATCTGACTTTGCAGTAATTGTGTTCTGTATTTATTTTTAAATGTATGTACTGCTTTCAGATTTCGCAAAGGAGGCGTTATGTCGTTCCAGCACTTGGATGCGGCGTATTTGAAACTTCCTCGGAAAGCGTGAGTGCGGTGACGAGGCACGACGAGAGTATTCCCTCTAGTACGCGTATTATAAGTTTTTACATCACGTGACCATATGAGTTTGTCAGCAAGATAAGGAGGTGTTTTATTTTTTAATACCCCGAATAGGAGAGTTGCCATGTGCAGTTTTCGACGATATTCCATTTTTAATATTTTGGCATTGTTAATGTAGGGGGTGACGTGCGTGCGGGGCGGTATTGTAAAACTAAATCTTGCACATGCATTTTGAACACGTTGCACTAGACGTCGCGACCGCGCTACAAGTCTCGGGCCATATACAATGTCCATATAATTAAATTTTGAAAGGACAAGAGTGTCACACAATTTTACCCGAATTTAAAAACTCCCTTATTTGATAAAGAACCTTAAGTCTATAAAAGCAGTTTCTGCTAGTAATTAGTATGTGGTTCTCAAACTGTAATTTGTCATCCATAAAGCCCAGATTGCGAATCTCATTTACACGTTCTATTACTTCCCCTCGAATTTGGATGCCTGCCCCTCTTTCTGATATATTTTTTATTTGATTTTTAGAACCCATAATTAGTAGTTTAGATTTAGTTCCGTTTAGTACAAGGCAGTTTGAGTCGCACCACGCGGCTATACTTTCGAGGTCTTCGTTGATTTTATTAACGACTTCTTGAGTATCACGCGGATTACATGCCATATAGACTTGCAAATCATTTGCGTATAAATGAAATTTACAGTGCTTAATATTTTTTACTAAGTCGGCACTGTGCACTGAAAACAATATTGGAGCTAGGTTTGATCCCTGGGGCGCAGATTGCGCAGATTGCTAGTAGCAACGGCATCCCGAATGCATTGATGAACAGGTGGGATGCCTACACGGTTGCGCATTGGGTAAGCCTACGTACTACATACCAATGACGGAAGCCGATAATTAAGCATCTCCCACTTATGGTATTAATAATTAGAGATAAGTTTAATAAGTATAATTATAGTCTTTGAAATGAAACTAAATAATTGTTTCATTTGCCGTAGAGACGATCGGTTTGTGGGGTCCCGGCGCGATGCAGTTTCTAAAGGAATTGTATCCGCGACTGGTCGTAGCAGCTGGTGACAAGAGGTCTGGTTCTTTTATCGCTCAACAGTTAAGTCTAGCCATTCAACGTGGAAATGCAGCCAGCGTTCTTGGTACCATGAAACGAGGAAGAGTGCTATTCAATTACTGTAGCTTTTAGTTCACAAGTATTGCAAATATTATCATAATTTTGTTTCAGTAAATAAAGTATTTGAGAAAAAATTACTAGTTTTATAATTGGCCATTCCCTTTATTCCCATGTAAATGAGTATAAATATCCTCACGCCTTTCCCAATACAGGGATAGACAGAGGTCTAGACAATTAAGTCGTATCGACCCACCTTCCACCGTAGATATTTATGGGACAACGTGACAGGTGGTGAGCCCATCGCCATCTCAATGTCCAAGCCAACGATGTAATTCGTACATAAGTTTTGAAAAAACCCATTGGTACGAGCCTGCCCTCTGGGAATCAAACTCGAGTCTCTTGACTCGAAATTCCGACCACCCAACTATCGTTTTCCCCATGGATGTTGTAAATTGCAAATGAAGCGAAAATTGAATAACCAATGCAATATGTACAAATGGAAACGACTACTGTCAGATGGTTGTCTCATTTGTAAAAAATAAACGGACTATATTCTTATAGAGAATACCAGAACAAAATAAATTACATTGGTAACGGACTGTAGCCCGACCACCTATCCGCTTGAGGATTTCGCAACTCCTTTTTACCGATAATTCCTACGTCCCCCAGTAGACTTTAAGGTTGTAAAATTAAAGTAAAGTTATTTAATAATAAATAAATTTTAAATGGGAAATAAAAGGCTTCATAATAATAACTTTACTATCTTGTCTGCAAAGTATGTTAAATTTTCTTTATTTATTTGTAAACCCCTCTTCTGGCAGTCTTATTTTCTAAATATATCTTCCAATACAATATTAAAAAGATTAGACGATATAGGATTGCCTTTTCTAGTATAAAATGATCTATCTGGATTTTCTAATTTGAACTTGGCATTGGTTTAATTACATATTTTCTGTAAGATAGAGATATAGACGCTCGTGCTTCTAAAGCCTATGATAATCTGTAATGATATATACAAACGAATGCTTTTGAATAATCTATAAATGCTATGTAAAAAGTCTTGAAATTTTTTTATTATCTCCGTCAAATTAACCAATTCCAGAGTACTTTCATACATGAATAACGGCCCGTAACCGTTTACTGTCGGACATAGGCCTCTCCCGTGGGAGGGTTTGCTATAATCGCCATAATCGTCAAGCCGATTGGCGATCGGAGAAATCTTGCGCTATAAACGCCGCTGCTTGTCACCGGTCAGGTTATTTTGGTCTTGTATTATTACGAGATGTATTATTACCCGCCATCTGTCGGTCCATTGACATCGTCATGCCACCACGAGCAACAACCACGAGCAGAAAGCGAGTGGCATAATTTTAAGCCGATACTGATGCTTTTGAATAATATAATTTATAATAACTAAGGCAGCGCCAAATTGATTAACATGCGGAGACGCATTTTCTTTCTCAGTAATATCTTCGGTGGAAGGTGGGTCGAAGGGACTTAATTGTCTAGACTAGACCTCTGTCTATCCTTGTATTGGGAATTGCGTGAAGATATTTATTTATTTATTTTATTGTTTTATATTATTAATAATTTACTTTGTGCTTTTTCTTACACTATACTCCTTGTCAGTAGCAGAATGTGATGTATTACATTTTATTACAGGTTTTTGCTGCCTCCTAGTGCTCATATCTACAACTATTTTATACTGCAATGTCTCTAATAGAATTAAAAGTTTTACTATAATCATTGACAGATGGAAACGCAAACTTTTACCACATGTCACTTTCTAGCATTTCCTGAAGAAAAGAATTTGACATTGATGTCAATAGATGTCGCTTTTGCAAACTTTAGAAATGTTCGATTAATTACTTACCTTATAAAAGCTTAATAACGAAATATAAAAAGATATTAAAAAGATTAGACGATATAGGATTGCCTTTTCTAGTATAAAATGATCTATCTGGATTTTCTAATTTGAACTTGGCATTGGTTTAATTACATATTTTCTGTAAGATAGAGATATAGACGCTCGTGCTTCTAAAGCCTATGATAATCTGTAATGATATATACAAACGAATGCTTTTGAATAATCTATAAATGCTATGTAAAAAGTCTTGAAATTTTTATTATCTCCGTCAAATTAACCAATTCCAGAGTACTTTCATACATGAATAACGGCCCGTAACCGTTTACTGTCGGACATAGGCCTCTCCCGTGGGAGGGTTTGCTATAATCGCCATAATCGTCAAGCCGATTGGCGATCGGAGAAATCTTGCGCTATAAACGCCGCTGCTTGTCACCGGTCAGGTTATTTTGGTCTTGTATTATTACGAGATGTATTATTACCCGCCATCTGTCGGTCCATTGACATCGTCATGCCACCACGAGCAACAACCACGAGCAGAAAGCGAGTGGCATAATTTTAAGCCGATACTGATGCTTTTGAATAATATAATTTATAATAACTAAGGCAGCGCCGATTTAGTTAACATGCGGAGACGCATTTTCTTTCTCAGTAATATCTTCGGTGGAAGGTGGGTCGAAGGGACTTAATTGTCTAGACTAGACCTCTGTCTATCCTTGTATTGGGAATTGCGTGAAGATATTTATTTATTTATTTTATTGTTTTATATTATTAATAATTTACTTTGTGCTTTTTCTTACACTATACTCCTTGTCAGTAGCAGAATGTGATGTATTACATTTTATTACAGGTTTTTGCTGCCTCCTAGTGCTCATATCTACAACTATTTTATACTGCAATGTCTCTAATAGAATTAAAAGTTTTACTATAATCATTGACAGATGGAAACGCAAACTTTTACCACATGTCACTTTCTAGCATTTCCCTGGAAGAAAAAGAATTTGACATTGATGTCAATAGATGTCGCTTTTTACAAACTTTTAGAAATGTTCGATTAATTACTTACCTTATAAAAGCTAATAACGAAATATAAAAAAGATATTAAAAAAGATAAGACGCTTTCTTTTACCATACCACAAAATTGCTAGGCTAAAATTGCTGCTAAAATTGAATAATATATAATAATATATAAAGTTTTGTAAAAAATCATTGGTACGAACCCACCGCCAGGGGTTCGAACTCGGATCTCTTGACTCGAATTTTGATCACATAATCACTCAGCTATAGTGACTCTGAAGAAAATTGATATCGGGAATTTCGCAGAAAGGTTTACTGTCTTATTTGGTAAGAAAAGGCTTCTGCTGGAGCCTGAATGGATTTTAAAGAACATTTGGTTGAAGTATCTTGCGTGAGTTTCCTTTTCCACGTTTTCCTTCTCTTCTATCTTCTGAAAGGAAACTAGGAATTTGTGGCGCTGCTGGTGTTGCCTGTGACACATTAAAACAGATATTTACCTTTGGGAAATCAATAAAAAATATTAGCCTATTACTGGCATATGTTTGGTTTAAACAAGACGACGCGGACTTTTACTTTGAGGATTGTATTATAAGTAGTAATATACCGAGGGTAGCGACGCATATATGCATAATAAACTAGGAGCTTGTCATTATATTATCGAACAAAGCCGGTTAAACAATACGATCGATACGTTGCACCAAGGAAAGCGACAGGCGCTTTAAAAAGAAAGAAAGAAAGAAAGAAAGAAAGAAAGGTTTATTCTCCAAAGTGACGCCATCAGAGAAAACATAAAAAAAACACATAATTTACAAAAAACACTTGGATTTACAATACAAATTACAACATACTACATATTACAAACTAAACAATACCTATACTCGTATGTGTCAAGGCGTCATCTGGGAACTGGAGCACACTCAGCATAATGCCATGAAATTTTATTTTCCATGGCGCTGATTTTCAGTGTGTCCAACTAGTGACTCGCCGAAATCAGTGCTATATGTATACTCATAATCTTTTAAACACAAAATTATGCTGATAAAATTATGCATTCAAATGCTCTTAGAAGGGCAATACGAACACTACAAAAGGGAAATTATTAAAATACTATAAAGGACTATATACTACAAAAGGGAAATTGTTAAAATACTATATAGTGCTATATAACAAAGTGACCAGATAATTTGTAAAAAAAGTATATGTAATTATTGAAGAATATAAAGAATATAACAAGACAAAGCAAAAGCCGCATTCAAGAGGACGATTTTAATGCTGCGTTGTTAAAAATCTATGACGATGAGGTACGTAATTGTGCAAAGCTTTATGAACTTTGATCAAAGTTAATCTGACTTTGCAGTAATTGTGTTCTGTATTTATTTTTAAATGTATGTATTGCTTTCAGATTTCGCAAAGCAGGTGGTATGTCGTTCCAGCACTTGGATGCGGCGTATTTGAAACTTCCTCGGAAAGCGTGAGTGCGGTGACGAGGCACGACGAGAGTATTCCCTCTAGAGCGCGTATTGTAAGTTTTTATATCACGTGACCATATGAGTTTGTCAGCAAGATAAGGAGGTGTTTTATTTTTTAATACCCCGAATAGGAGAGTTGCCATGTGCAGTTTTCGACGATATTCCATTTTAACATTTTGGCATTGTTAATATGAGGGTGACGTGCATGCGGGGCGGTATTGTAAAACTAAATCTGGCACATGCATTTTGAACACGTTGCACTAGACGTCGCGACCGCGCTTAAAAGTCTCGGGCCATATACAATGTCCATATAATTAAATTTTTGAAGGACAAGAGTGTCACACAATTTTACCCGAATATCCGTATTTAAAAACTCCCTTATTTGATAAAGAACCTTAAGTCTATAAAAGCAGTTTCTGCTAGTACTTAGTATGTGTTTCTCAAACTGTAATTTGTCATCCATTAGTAAGCCCAGATTGCGAATCTCATTTACACGTTCTACGACTTCCCCGAATTTGATGCCTGCCCTCTTTCTGATATATTTTTTATTTGATTTTAGAACCCATTATTAGTAGTTTAGATTTAGTTCCGTTTAGTACAAGGCAGTTTGAGTCGCACCACGCGGCTATACTTTCGAGGTCTTCGTTGATTTTATTAACGACTTCTTGAGTATCACGCGGATTTTATACTGCAGACTTCAAATCATTTGCGTATAAATGAAATTTACAGTGCTTAATGTTTTTACTAAGTCGGCACTGTACACTGAAAACAATATTGAGCCAGTATTGATCCCTGGGGCGCACCGGCTTTGATATTTTTGATTGCGAACGTATTAATGTTCCTCGGTCATCGCTCAGTTCTACAGTTTGTTGTCGGTTTTAAAATAACTATCGAACCATTGTATAAGCGCTGCTACTGAATCCATAGTAATGAAGCTTTTATTAAGAAGGAAACATTTATACAGTCAAATGCACGAGAAAATCTAGTAATACTAGTGACCCATGCCTTTTTCCTTCATCTTGAGCGGTTAGTACATCGTCAGTTAGTTGGGCTAGGGCCGTCGTGGTGTTATGGTTCTTCCGAAATCCCGACTGCATTTCCGGTAGAATTTTTTCTATCTAAATATATAGTGAGCTGTTCTGCGACAATTTTTTCAATAATTTTAGAGACACAGGGGAGAATACTGATGGGCCGAAGGTCTTTTTCAGACAAAGGATTTGAGTTCTTAGGTATGGGTTTGACTAACGCATGTTGCCATAATGTCGGATAGGTTTTAGAGTTAATGGATTTGTTCACCATAGCAGTAATAGTTGGTAGTGTTTTCGGAAGGGACATACGGACCATATCGAGAGAGATCCCATCAATGCCTATGGCTTTAGATTTTAAACTTTTAATGAATTTTAGTACGTCTAGTTCATTTACCTCCTTTATCTCAAATATGTCATTAACGCAGCAGTGGAACTCAAAGTACGATAAATATGACAACGAGACGTTTCTATTTCCAGGCACGTTTAAAAAGTAGTCGTTTATTTTATTTGGATCATTAAACAAGTCTATTGGGATATTGTGTTTTGGTTTTATCTTAACATTGGACTTTATATGTTTCCACATTGAAATGGGATTATTTATATTACGATTAACATAAAAATTATAGTAGGCTTGTTTTTCTCTATATATTGCTTTATTGACGCAGATTTTTAAATCCTTATAGTATTTAATATGTATGTCGTTTTTACTTTTTCTCATTTTAATGTATGCGTCATCTCGTTTTTTCATCATCAATTTTATATTAAAGGTTAGCCACGGGAATTGCTGATGTTTAATTGTTTTTTTTCTAAGAGGTGCGTGTATTTCAAACAGTGTAAGTATAGCTGTGTTAAATAGCACTACCTGATTATTTACATCCGCGATACTCTGAATTTCTTCCCAATTTATTGATGTAAGGTCCTTATGAAAGTCTCCCTCGTCTATGTCAGAGATTCTCCTACTCATTATTGTTACTGGTGCCGGCTTTTTTTTACTCATATCAATGTCACATGTAATAAAAGCATGACTACTTAATTCGCGTATAAGATCTACAGTAACTGCGTTTACTTTTATGTCGGTACATATTACGTCAATTAAAGTCTCGCTATGTTCCGTAAAGTGTGTTGGCTTAGTTACATGCTGTTTTAATTTAAAGCAAGTAAGAAAATTATTTAGCTTTATAGTGGTATTATGCGTCATATTTAACATATTAATATTAAAATCACCGAGAAGAAGTAAATTTTGGCTCCATGAAAAAGTCCCCATCGTAACGGAAAGCGCGTCTATGAATGTATCGACATTCAGCCACGGCGGTCTATACGCGGTACCGATAACTAGTTGCTTTCCGCCGCTAGAGGTCGAGATCCACATTTGTTCTACTGGCGGGGCCGGCGGGTGGGGCAGCGCGCGGACGCCGACGCCTCGCTTCATATAGAAGCCGACGCCGCCGCCGCGCGCGCGCACGCCGGGCGGACGCGGCAAAAACACTTCCACTGGACTCCTTGTTGGTATGTTTCGTGAGGAATAGGAAAAAAATTATGAATAGTTGACGGGCTTCAACAAACTAACCAATTACTGAGTACTTACATATATAAAAGCCTGTAATAATCTACTGCCAGACATTGGCGTTGAGACGGTTTGTTATAATCGCCATGCTTGTCAGACGTTTGGCGATCGCAGAAATATTGCGCTATAAACCCTGCAGTCCGTCACCGGTCTAATTATTTCAGACTGGTATTTTTCCCGCCATCTGTCGATAGCCATTAATATTGTTAAGGCTTTTCCATCAGTCGCCTCTTACGACACCCTCGGGAAGAAAGGGAGTGACATATTTTGAAGCCGATACAACCACGGCTAATC
Source organism: Sericinus montela (assembly GCA_029286605.1). Taxonomy (NCBI): domain Eukaryota; kingdom Metazoa; phylum Arthropoda; class Insecta; order Lepidoptera; family Papilionidae; genus Sericinus; species Sericinus montela. Next base: position 37,704 of record JAGSMR010000088.1, on the reverse strand, counting down.
ACAGAGTACTTTATTGGGAACTAATAATGTGTCGTTTTTGATGTGAAAAATCTATAGCCGCACGTAAAACCGATTTCTGGCTTGGCGACGCATCCCTGCACGTACGTAGTTGTGTTTAATTATGGGGTGTGAATTAGTATACCTTTGTGTGCACGCTATACAAAGGTATACTAATTTACACCCTATTACCTGAGAATTAAGGTTTATAATTAAACACTGAAATCCCTTTTTTATATTAAATAAAAAAAATATATCTTCACGCAATTCCCAATACAGGGTAGACAGAGGTCGATTCTAGACAATTAAGTCCCTTCGACCCACCTTTCACCGAAGATATTTTCGGGACAACGGGACTTTACTACTACGGGACTTTTGTAACGTAGTTTAGTTATCATCGACCAATCGTCACAGTAATACCGGCAGAGGAAACATCGAATATAACTATAACTGAAGTCACAGAGAGAGAGAGAGAGAGAGCAAATATTTAAATTGTGGCCACTTGATATTAATATCGAATTTTTATATCAAATGTAAATAAATGTTTATTAAATAAAGTAACCATTTTCTGTAAGAAATTCGTAATACTTTATTTTTTCATTAGTATTTTGTTAGTACTTCATTTTTTCATTCCTGTAATAATATTATCTTTTATGCATATTACTTGTACACACACGATGTTTCACATCTGCCAGGCGTCCCATGACGGCTCACATTTTTTTTCTTCCTCTCTCCTCATGCGAGACTCTCATCTCGTCGCAGAGCTCCGTGGAGGAGTGGCGGTACACGCTGGTTTTCATGGTGTCGCCAGCTCTGAACTACCGGTTTCAATTTCCTGTCAGCTCAATGGAGAAAACACTTTTTCATACCATATAAAAACAGGATAAAGAATACCGATCTCAGGCAGCTTCGTTTGAGTTGTCAAATGTCTGGTACCTACAGTGCTATTGTTAAAATCGACGATCTCAGGCTAGTATCCATTTCTTCTACTCATCCCTGTATAAAATGGTTGTGTGTTACCAACCTTTAATTTTATTTTAATTTACTTTAAGTAGTTACTTACTTTTAATTTATAATAAATAACTAAATATGTTTACGCATTTCCCTGTAAAAGAGTAGACATAGGTCTAGTATAGACATTTAAGTCCCTTTGACCCCCTTTCCACTGAAGATATTTTCGGGACAACATGACAGGTGGTGAACCCGTCGCCGTAGTTATGTCCAAGCCAATATAATTTCGTTGAATTTATTTAAAGCAGTCGTCTTGGTGTCTATGTTATACATATTACTCGTGATGGTATTTAAGTAATTAAGACCATATGAGCAAATTGCGCGAAAGGCTTCCCCCTTTTTATCGGTTTCCTCTTCCGTTTCTCTTTCTTTCAGTCTTCAGTTAAGAGTACTCGGATACCTAGATCTACGTGTATGAAGAAAAATGATGAATTTGAAAGAACCGAAAGAGGTGTGTAAGGATCGTGATGCTTGATAGAACAGATCGTTCTCTCTGGCTACCCCGTCAGAGACTGTCCGCGAAGATACTTATCTTTGTAAGTAAGTGTCCTAAGAGGCGACAAAGAGGAAAGCCTTGATAATGTCAAGTGCTACCGACAGTTGGAGGGATAACTTTCTCGATAACGACCAGATCAAAACCACCGGTGACGGGCAGCAGCGTCTAAAGTGCAAGGAGTCTGGTATTCCGATCGCCAATCTGCTTGGAAAGCGTGGCAAGCTTCTCTCACGGAGAGGCCTACGCCTAACAGTGGGCTATTACAGGCCGTTATATACAGATTAGCCGTTGATTGTGTGCTTATATTATTTTAAGTAGTGACGTAGAGTCTATGTAAACGATTGAAATACTTACTTACTTACCTTCAAGAACAGTCTCTAATGGGGTAGCCAGACAGAACAGATCGCCATGTTTCACGATCTTTACTTTCGTCTTTCGCTTCTTTCAGATTCATAATTTTCTTTATACATCTAGGTATCCGAGTAGGTACTCTTGATACTCCCCTCTTCGAGCAATTTACTCACATAGTCTTCGTAAGTTAGTATCGGCCTCCTTCCTTCCTCCTACCTCTTATTATTTATTTATTTAATTAGGCTTACCAACTAAACACGTACGGAGTATTGCAAATTAATGTAAAATCAAAATCCGACTACTCTCGATATATATATATATATATATATATATATATATATATATATATATATATATATATATATATATATATATATATATATATATATATATATATATATATATATATATATATATATATATATATATATATATATATATATATATATATATATATATATATATATATATATATATATATATATATATATATATATATATATACATATATATATATATATATATATATATATATATATATATATATATATATATATATATATATATATATATATATATATATATATATATATGGTACATTCATCAAACGAACACAGTAAGGTGGAATGGCAAGTTTTCGGACGTGTATGGGTTAGATTGTGGCGTGAGAAAAGGTGGCCTGAGTTCTCCGTGACTTCTTAAACTTTATATGAATGGGTTGATGGAGGCGCTGAGTAGCACCGGAATCGGTTGCTCAATAGATGGCGTCTGTATAAATAACATCAGCTATGCTGACGACATGTTGTTGCTGGCCCCTTCCATTAACGCTATGAGGAAAATGCTATCCATTTGCGAATCTAACGCAGTAAACCATGGACTCAGGTACAATGCAAAAAAGAGCGAGATAATTGTCTTTAAATGCGGTAATAAGTACTCTGAAGTGCCGACGGCAACATTGTGTGGTAGTGCTTCAGTGCTTTGGTCACTGGGTTACTGATGATCTAAAAGACGACACTGACATGGAAAGGGAACGGAGGGCGTTGAGCATCCGATGCAATATGCTGGCCCGCAGATTTGCTCAATGTAATAATGAAGTTAAGGAAACTCTATTTAAAGCATACTGTCAAAATTTTTATACATGATGCATGTGCTCTCAGAATTCAATATAATAATGCATTCAGGGTGTTGATGAGATTACCGCGTCACTGTAGTGAATCGGCCATGTTTGTGGCAGCGCGAATTGACGGATTCAATGCAATCCTGAGAAAACGGTGCGCCTCTACTATCGGTACTAGTGTGGCGACATCTATGTCTACACATTAGAAGCTCGCTAAGTGGCGGATTCAGGAAATACATCGACGTTCTACATCGCGATATCGAAGTTCGCACGATTATAAGTATAAATACGATTACCGATAGCGCATACTGTGGACCCCAATACATGAGGAGCGCAGATCTCCATAGAGATCTCGAGATCCCCTCGGTGGCGGCCTTTTTTAAAGAAATATCGTCAAGATATTTCGAAAAAATTAAGGATCACCCAAATCCGTTAGTGGCGGGTCTAGGAAACTACACCCCTTCCCCAATTATCACCCGATTTGATAGACGACCAAAGCACGTCTTGATTGATGATGACGACGTCATCACCAAATCAAACAAAAGATTCGGGGCCGCGTCCCCGTAATCTCAACAACACACGAACGCAGTAGGTACACTACACACAGTTCGCAGTCAGATTCGCGGTCCCATGTTTCACGGTTCACACGAGAATGTCTCGGGTAACCGTTCGAAAATACGACCCACTCCCAACACGAGTGGCCCCCGGGGCCTCTCACCCTCCCCCTCCCCCGTATGTCGAAGGTCTTCGCTTCGTTACAGGGTTCGAGTGCGTCACGACGTTGTCTCTTTCTTCTTTTTGCCTGCGGGCCTTCGTTCTCGCAGGTCTCCTCAGATGACGCTGTAAAGGCCTCCGGGCCAACAGCATCCCGTGGATGGTTTTTAGTCGGTATGTTTCTCCTTCTGAGATCCGAGTCCGACACTGTTCGTTTCGGTGGCCTCCCGGTCAGGAAACGTTCGTGCTTAAAGCATTTTCCTCCACGGTTATCAAAAAAAAAAAAAGCATACTGTGGAGGAAATCCTGAAAAGAGCAACGCGGTCTTGTTCAGCAGGAATCACAAAAACTTGAATCGCCCTAACAGATTCAGTAAAATAACCCTCTTCGACAAACCCATTCCCTGGGTGTCAGAAGTAAAATATCTTGGAGTCACCTTAGACCGTATACAAGAAACATATTAAAATTGTCAGGGATAGAGCGGCCTTCATATCCGGCCGCCTCTTTAACCTTACAATTAGCCGCAGCAAAATGCTGCTAAAACACAAAATACGCCTATACACAACTTGCGTACGACCCGTGTTGTCATACGCCAGTATAGTATTCGCGCACGTCCCCAAAGTACGTTTGAACTCACTACAAGTGATTCAAAACCGATTCATGCGCCGCGCAACCGGCGCTCCCGTATATATGTGGAATGTAGATCTGCATCGCGATCTCAAACTGCCCACAATGGCAGCGCTATTTAAAAAGTTCTCCATCGACTACTTCGATAGGACATACTTTCATACAAATCCGCTAGTGGCAGCGTTAGGGAATTACACACCCGCGCGCGATACTCCACCTCAATTGAGGCGCCTGAAATGCGTCATCATCGACGATGATGACGCAATCACCCGTGTCAACAATGCGTATGAGGCCCCGCCCCTACGTACTTTCGCACACACATAAACACAAGCCGCGTTCTGCGGCTTACACAACCTCGCCATCGTCGTAATTTCACGACTAGCACGAGACGTTCTCGTGGTCGTAGTCGTCACTAAATGGTTAACACAAGGCGATCCGAGAGAAGATTTTCCTCCAAACCAACTGGGGCCCTCGGATCGATGGCCCTCCCCATGTCGGAAGTCATCTCTTTCTGTTCTAGGGGACGTAGTGCTTCGCAGCAGCAGCTAAGGTTGTCTTCAATCTCCAACTTGGGAGCCTCCCTCGAAAGTCTCCTTAGACGAAGCTGTAAAGGCCTGGGCCAACAGCATCCTGGATGGTTTTAGTCGGTATGCTTCTCCTCTGAGATTCGAGCCCAGCCACCTCGTCTGTTACGGTGGCCTCCGGCCATGAACGTTCAGCATAAAAACATTTCTCCATGTTATCAAAAAAATCTACTGTGGAGGACGTCCTCCCCAGGTCATTGATCATCGACCCGGCGGTAGCTACCTTTCCTGCAGCATCATCCGCTACATCAGCAACGGCATCCTGAATGCATTGATGAACAGGTGGATGCCTATTGACGAAGATTGGTAAGCCTACGTGGTACGTAGGCTTACCCAATCGTATCACTTTTAGGGCTTCAGGCGCATCGGCCATGCCCGTGGCAGCGAATTGACGGTTTGCCCGCAATCCTGAGAAAACTTTTCTGGCTGATTGCGTACTACCGGGCAACGCGCAACCTGAATGTATTTATGAACAGGGCTTTTTTCCATACGGTTGCGCATTGCAAGCTCTTACGCAATTATTATTAATACCAACACGGAAGCCGATAATTAAGCATCTCCCACTTATGGTATTAATAATTAGGATAAGTTTAATATACATTTGTTGTAACTATTGTTAGTAAATGAAAATAAAGGTACTAATAATAGTTTTTTAAGTAATGTTAATGAAAATTACTAACACAATATGGGCCATCGGCTTGAAATAAACATTATTATTATTATTATTATTATAAAAAACAATTAATTCATAATATTTTACATTAATAATTTAATGCCAATTATAAGTATAATTATAGTCTTTGAAATGAAACTAAATAATTGTTTCATTTGCCGTAGAGACGATCGGTTTGTGGGGTCTCGGCGCGATGCAGTTTCTAAAGGAATTGTATCCGCGACTGGTCGTAGCAGCAGGTGACAAGAGGTCTGGTTCTTTTATCGCTCAACAGTTAAGTCTAGCCATTCAACGTGGAAATGCAGCCAGCGTTCTTGGTACCATGAAACGAGGAAGAGGGCTGTTCGATTACTGTAGCTTTTAGTTAACAAGTATTGCAAATATTATCATAATTTTGTTTCAGTAAATAAAGTATTTGAGAAAAATTACTAGTTTTATAATTGGCCATTCCTTTATTCCCATGTAAATAAGTTTAAATATCCTCACGCCTTCCCAATACAGGGATAGACAGAGGTCTAGACAATTAAGTCGTATCGACCCACCTTCCACCGTAGATATTTATGGGACAACGTGACAGGTGGTGAGCCTATCGCCATCTCATCAATGTCCAAGCCAATATAATTTCGTTGAATTTATTTAAAGCAGTCGTCTTGGTGTCATACTGGCGTTGTCATTATTACAATTCTTTATTTGCATGTAGTACCGAGATGTCTTTTAATATCTGTTACATATTACTCGTGATGGTATCGATTTAAGTAATTAAGACCATATGAGCAAATTGCACGAATTCAATATAATAATGCATTCAGGGTGTTGATGAGATTACCGCGTCACTGTAGTGCATCGGCCATGTTTGTGGCAGCGCGAATTGACGGTTTCAATGCAATCCTGAGAAAACTCTTCTCAATAGATTGCGTACTACTAGCAACGGCAACCTGAATGCATTTATGAACAGGTGGGATGCCTATACGGTTGCGCATTGGGTAAGCCTACGTACCACATACCAATGACGGAAGCCGATAATTAAGCATCTCCCACTTATGGTATTAATAATTAGGGATAAGTTTAAATATACAATTTGTTAAAAACTATTGTTAGTACCTATAAAGGTACTAATAATAGTTTTTAAGTAATGTTAATGAAAATTACTAACACAATATGGGCCATCGGCTTGAAATAAACATTATTATTATTATTATAAAAACAATTAATTCATAACATTTTATATTAATAATTTAATGCCAATTATAAGTATAATTATAGTCTTTGAAATGAAACTAAATAATTGTTTCATTTGCCGTAGAGACGATCGGTTTGTGGGGTCCCGGCGCGATGCAGTTTCTAAAGGAATTGTATCCGCGACTGGTCGTAGCAGCTGGTGACAAGAGGTCTGGTTCTTTTATCGCTCAACAGTTAAGTCTAGCCATTCAACGTGGAAATGCAGCCAGCGTTCTTGGTACCATGAAACGAGGAAGAGTGCTGTTCAATTACTGTAGCTTTTAGTTCACAAGTATTGCAAATATTATCATAATTTTGTTTCAGTAAATAAAGTATTTGAGAAAAAATTACTAGTTTTATAATTGGCCATTCCCTTTATTCCCATGTAAATGAGTATAAATATCCTCACGCCTTTCCCAATACAGGGATAGACAGAGGTCTAGACAATTAAGTCGTATCGACCCACCTTCCACCGTAGATATTTATGGGACAACGTGACAGGTGGTGAGCCCATCGCTATCTCAATGTCCAAGCCAACGATATAATTCGTACATAAGTTTTGAAAAAACCCATTGTTACGAGCCTGCCCTCTGGGGATCAAACTCGAGTCTCTTGACTCGAAATTCCGACCACCCAACTATCCTTTTTCCATGGATGTTGTAAATTGCATATGAAGCGAAAATTGAATAACCAATGCAATATGTACAAATGGAAACGACTACTGTCAGATGTTTGTACCATTTGTAAAAAATTAACGGACTATATTCTTATAGAGAATACCAGAACAAAATAAATTACATTGGTAACGGACTGTAGCCCGACCACCTATCCGCTTGAGGATTTCGCAACTCCTTTTTACCGATAATTCCTACGTCCCCCAGTAGACTTTACGGTTGTAAAATTAAAGTAAAGTTATTATTATCAAGCCTTTTATTTCCCATTTAAAATTTACATTTACTTCTTAGTACTATCTTGTCTGCAAAGTATGTTAAATTTTCTTCATTTATTTGTAAACCCCTCTTCTGGCAGTCTTATTTTCTAAATATATCTTCCAATATAATATTAAAAAGATTAGACGATATAGGATTGCCTTCTAGTATAAAATGATCTATCTGGATTTTCTAATTTGAACTTGGCATTGGTTTAATTACATATTTTCTGTAAGATAGAGATATAGATGCTCGTGCTTCTAAAGCCTAGGATAATCTGTAATGATATACAAACGAATGCTTTTGAATAATATAATTTATAATAACTAAGGCAGCGCCAAATTTGTTAACATGCGGAGACGCTTTTTCTTTCTCAGTAATATCTTCGGTGGAAGGTGGGTCGAAGGGACTTAATTGTCTAGACTAGACCTCTGTCTATCCTTGTATTGGGAATTGCGTGAAGATATTTATTTATTTATTTATTTATTTATTTTATTATTTTATATTAATAATTTAATGCCAATTATAAGTATAATTATAGTCTTTGAAATGAAACTAAATAATTGTTTCATTTGCCGTAGAGACGATCGGTTTGTGGGGTCCCGGCGCGATGCAGTTTCTAAAGGAATTGTATCCGCGACTGGTCGTAGCAGCTGGTGACAAGAGGTCTGGTTCTTTATCGCTCAACAGTTAAGTCTAGCCATTCAACGTGGAAATGCAGCCAGCGTTCTTGGTACCATGAAACGAGGAAGAGTGCTGTTCAATTACTGTAGCTTTTAGTTCACAAGTATTGCAAATATTATCATAATTTTGTTTCAGTAAATAAAGTATTTGAGAAAAAATTACTAGTTTTATAATTGGCCATTCCCTTTATTCCCATGTAAATGAGTATAAATATCCTCACGCCTTCCCAATACAGGGATAGACAGAGGTCTAGACAATTGTCGTATCGACCCACCTTCCACCGTAGATATTTATGGGACAACGTGACAGGTGGTGAGCCTATCGCCATCTCATCAATGTCCAAGCCAGCGATGTAATTCGTACATAAGTTTTGAAAAAACCCATTGTTACGAGCCTGCCCTCTGGGGATCAAACTCGAGTCTCTTGACTCGAAATTCCGACCACCCAACTATCCTTTTTCCATGGATGTTGTAAATTGCATATGAAGCGAAAATTGAATAACCAATGCAATATGTACAAATGGAAACGACTACTGTCAGATGTTTGTACCATTTGTAAAAAATTAACGGACTATATTCTTATAGAGAATACCAGAACAAAATAAATTACATTGGTAACGGACTGTAGCCCGACCACCTATCCGCTTGAGGATTTCGCAACTCCTTTTTACCGATAATTCCTACGTCCCCCAGTAGACTTTACGGTTGTAAAATTAAAGTAAAGTTATTATTATCAAGCCTTTTATTTCCCATTTAAAATTTACATTTACTTCTTAGTACTATCTTGTCTGCAAAGTATGTTAAATTTTCTTCATTTATTTGTAAACCCCTCTTCTGGCAGTCTTATTTTCTAAATATATCTTCCAATATAATATTAAAAAGATTAGACGATATAGGATTGCCTTCTAGTATAAAATGATCTATCTGGATTTTCTAATTTGAACTTGGCATTGGTTTAATTACATATTTTCTGTAAGATAGAGATATAGATGCTCGTGCTTCTAAAGCCTAGGATAATCTGTAATGATATACAAACGAATGCTTTTGAATAATCTATAAATGCTATGTAAAAAGTCTTGAAATTTTTTAATTATCTCCATCAAATTAACCAATTCCAGAGTACTTTCATACATGAATAACGGCCCGTAATCGTTTACAGTCGGACATAGGCCTCTCCCGTGGGAGGGTTTGCTATAATCGCCATAATCGTCAAGCCGATTGGCGATTGGAGAAATCTTGCGCTGTAAACGCTGCTGCTTGTCGCCGGTCAGGTTATCTTGGTCTTGTATTATTCCGAGATGGTTTACCCGCCATCTGTCGGTCCATTGACATCGTCATGCCACCACGAGCAACAACCACAAGATGAAAGCGAGTGGCATAATTTTAAGCCGATACTGATGCTTTTGAATAATATAATTTATAATAACTAAGGCAGCGCCAAATTTATTAACATGCGGAGACGCTTTTTCTTTCTCAGTAATATCTTCGGTGGAAGGTGGGTCGAAGGGACTTAATTGTCTAGACTAGACCTCTGTCTATCCTTGTATTGGGAATTGCGTGAAGATATTTATTTATTTATTTTATTATTTTATATTATTAATAATTTACTCTGTGCTCTTTCTCTATCTCTCTACTATACTCCTTATCAGTAGCAGAATGTGATGTATTACATTTTATTACAGGTTTTTGCTGCCCCCTAGTGCTCATATCTACAACAATTTTATACTGCAATGTCTCTAATAGAATTAAAAGTTTTACTATAATCATTGACAGATGCCGCAAACTTTTACCACATGTCACTTTCTGGCACTTCCCTGGAAGAAAAAGAATTTGACATTGATGTCAATGGATGTCGCTTTTTACACACTTTTAGAAATGTTCGATTAATTACTTACCTTATAAAAGCAAAGAACAAAAATAAAAAAGATTTTAAAAAAGATTAGACGCTTTCTTTTACCATGCCACAAAATTGCTAGGCTTTGAATAATATATAATGATATATAAAGTTTTGTAAAAAATCATTGGTACGAACCCACCGCCAGGGGTTCGAACTCGGATCTCTTGACTCGAATTCTGATCACATAATCACTCAGCTATCGTGGCTCTGAAGAAAGTTGATTCGCAGAAAGGTTTACTGTCTGCCCGACCACCTATCCGCTTGAGGATTTCGCAACTCCTTTTTACGGATATTTCCTACGTCCCCCAGTAGACTTTAAGGTTGTAAAATTAAAGTAACGTTATTATTATCAAGCCTTTTATTTCCCATTTAAAATTTACATTTACTTTTTAGTACGATCTTGTCTGCAAAGTATGTCAAATTTTCTTCATTTATTTGTAAACCCCTCGCTCGTGCTTCTAAAGCCTAGGATAATCTGTTATGATATATACAAACGAATGCTTTGAAATAATCTATAAATGCTATGTAAAAAGTCTTGAAATTTTTTAATTATCTCCGTCAAATTAACCAATTCCAGAGTACTTTCATACATGAATAATATACCGTGGGTAGCGACGCATATATGCATAATAAACTAGGAGCTTGTCATAATATTATCGAACAAATCCGGTTAAACAATACGATCGATACGTTGTACCAAGGAAAGCGACAGGCGCTTTAAAAACACTTCCACTGGACTCCTTATTGGTATGTTACGTGAGGACTAGGAAAAAAATTATAAATAGTTCACGGGCTTCAATAAATTAACCAATTACTGAGTACTTACATATATAAAAGCCTACTGCCAGACATAGGCGTTGAGACGGTTTGTTATAACCGCCATGCTTGTCAGACGTTTGGCGATCGCAGACATATTGCGCTATAAACCCTGCAGTCCGTCACCGGTCTAATTATTTCAGACTGGTATTTTTCCCGCCATCTGTCGATAGCCATTAATATTGTTAAGGCTTTTCCATCAGTCGCCTCTTACGACACCCACGGGAAGAAAGGGAGTGACATATTTTGAAGCCGATACAACCACGGCTAATCACAGAGTACTTTATTGGGAACTAATAATGTGTCGTTTTTTCTTCCTCTCTCCTCATGCTAGACTCTCATCTCGTCGCAGAGCTCCGTGGAGGAGTGGCGGTACATGCCGGTTTTCATGGTGTCGCCAGCTCTGAAGTACCGGTTTAAATTTCCGGTCGGCTCAATGTAGAAAACACTTTTTCTCCATTTCATCGGGTCTGGGTGTTTGTGGTATCTTCGTTGTTTCTGATTCCATAACACAAGTGATTAAGCTACTTATTTTGAAATAGAGCAATGTATATGACGTTGTCCCTATATGTGCATGTATTTATTACTTATTTCTTTATTATTATTGATTACATTTAAAAAGCCTTTAGTTTGTGGTTAAATTCTCCTTGACTTTTTCTCCTTTTGATGCCTCGTACGGGTATTTACGAGTACAAGTGAAGGCTTGAAATTCTGTCAATTCTGTCGCTGATTTTACGAGGGACTAATATAATCCATAAATTATAAAATTAGAGTACCATATAAAAACAGGATAAAGAATACCGATCTCAGGCAGCTTCGTTTGAGTTGTCAAATGTCTGGTACCTACAGTGCTATTGTTAAAATCGACGATCTCAGGTTAGTATCCATTTCTTCTACTCATCCCTGTATGAAATGGTTGTGTGTTACCAACCTTTAATTTTATTTTAATTTACTTTAAGTAGTTACTTACTTTTAATTTATAATAAATAAAATAATAAGAAATAACTAAATATCTTTTTTTAGCATTTCCCAGTAAAAGGGTAGACATAGGTCTAGTATAGACATTTAAGTCCCGTTGACCCCTTTCCACTGAAGATATTTTCGGGACAACATGACAGGTGGTGAGCCCGTCGCCGTAGTTATGTCCAAGTCAACGATATAATTTCGTTGAATTTATTTAAAGCAGTCGTCTTGTTGTCTTACTGGCGTTGTCATTATTACAATTCTTTATTTGCATGTACTACCGAGAAGTCTTTTAATATCTGTTACATATTACTCGTGATGGTATCGATTTAAGTAATTAAGACCATATGAGCAAATTACCTATCTTTTTAAGTAAGTGTCCTAAGAGGCGACAAAGAGGAAAGCATTGATAATGTCAAGTGCTACCGACAGTTGAAGGGATAACTTTCTCGATAAAGACCAGAACAAAACCACCGGTGACGGGCAGCAGCGTCTAAAGTGCAAGGAGTCTGGTATTCTGATCGCCAATCCGCTTGGAAAGCGTGGCAAGCTTCTCTCACGGAGAGGCCTACGCCTAACAGTGGGCTATTGCAGGCCGTTATAAACAGATTAGCCGTTGATGGTGTGCTTGTATTATTTTAAGCAGTGACGTAGAGTCTGTGTAAACGATTGAAATACTTACTTACTTACCTTCACGAACAGTCTCTAATGGGGTAGCCAGACAGAACAGATCGCCATGTTTCACGATCTTTACTTTCGTCTTTCGCTTCTTTCAGATTCATAATTTTTTTTATACATCTAGGTATCCGAGTAGGTACTCTTGATCCTCCCCTCTTCGAACAATTTACTCACATAGTCTTCGTAAGTTAGTATCGGCCTCCTTTCTTCCTCCTACCTCTTATTATTTATTTATTTAATTAGGCTTACCAACTAAACACGTACGGAGTATTGCAAATTAATGTAAAATCAAAAATTGGTATTTCAATTTATATATGTTTAAATTATACACATAAACGTTAAAATATATAATTAGGTTAACAGTCTCGAAATACAGAAATAATATCGCTGTTGAGGTGTACAATCATCAAACGAACACAGTAAGGTGGAATGGCAAGTTTTTCGGACGTGTATGGGTTAGATTGTGGCGTGAGACAAGGTGGCCTGAGTTCTCGGCGACTTTTTAAACTTTATATGAATGGGTTGATGGAGGCGCTTAAGCACCGGAATCGGTTGCTCAATAGATGGCGTCTGTATAAATAACATCAGCTATGCTGACGACATGTTGTTGCCTGCCCCTTCCATTAACGCTATGAGGAAAATGCTATCCATTTGCGAATCTAACGCAGTAAACCATGGACTCAGGTACAATGCAAAAAGAGCGAAATGTCTTTAAATGCGGTAATAAGTACTCTGAATTGCCGACGGTAACATTGTGTGGTAGTGCTTCAGTGCTTTGGTCACTGGGTTACTGATGATCTAAAAGACGACACTGACATGGAAAGGGAACGGAGGGCGTTGAGCATCCGATGCAATATGCTGGCCCGCAGATTTGCTCAATGTAATAATGAAGTTAAGGAAACTCTGTTCAAAGCACACTGTCAAAATTTGTATACATGCTGCATGTGGGTCAAATATACGCATAGGTCGTACAATGCTCTCAGAATTCAATATAATAATGCATTCAGGGTGTTGAAGAGATAACCGCGTCACTGTAGTGCATCGGCCATGTTTGTGACAGCGCGAATTGACGGTTTCAATGCAATCCTGAGAAAACGGTGCGCCTCTTCTCAATAGATTGGGTACTACTACCAACGGCATCCTGAATGCATTGATGAACAGGTGGGATGCCTACACGGTTGCGCATTGGGTAAGCCTACGTACCACATACCAATGACGGAAGCCGATAATTAAGCATCTTCCACTTATGGTATTAATAATAAGAGATAAGTTTAAATATACAATTTGATAAAAACTATTGTTAGTATAAAGGTACCTATAAAGGTACTAACAATCGTTTTAAGTAATGTTAATGAAAATTACTAACACAATATGGGCCATCGGTTTGAATAAACATTATTATTATTATAAAAACAATTAATTCATAATATTTTATATTAATAATTTAATGCCAATTACAAGTATAATTTTGAAATGAGACTAAATATTTGTTTCATTTGCCGTAGACACGATCGGTTTGTGGGGTCCCGGCGCGATGCAGTTTCTAAAGGAATTGTATCCGCGACTGGTCGTAGCAGCTGGTGACAAGAGGTCTGGTTCTTTTATCGCTCAACAGTTAAGTCTAGCCATTCAACGTGGAAATGCAGCCAGCGTTCTTGGTACCATGAAACGAGGAAGAGGGCTGTTCGATTACTGTAGCTTTTAGTTAACAAGTGTTGCAAATATTCACATAATTTTGTGTAAATAAAGTATTTGAGTCAAAAATTACTAGTTTTATAATTGGCCATTCCCTTTATTCCCATGTAAATAAGTATAAATATCCTCACGCCTTTCCCAATACAGGGATAGACAGAGGTCTAGACAATTAAGTCGTATCGACCCACCTTCCACCGTAGATATTTATGGGACAACGTGACAGGTGGTGAGCCTATCGCCATCTCATCAATGTCGAAGCCAGCGATGTAATTCGCACATAAGTTTTGAAAAAACCCATTGGTACGAGCCTGCCCTCTGGGGATCAAACTCAAGTCTCTTGACTCGAAATTCCGACCAACCAACTATCGTTTTCCCCATGGATGTTGTAAATTGCAAATGAAGCGAAAATTGAATAACCAATGCAAAATGTACAAATGGAAACGACTACTGTCAGATGGTTGTACCATTTGAAAAAAATAAACGGACTATATTCTCATAGACAATACCAGAACAAAATAAATTACATAGGAAACGGGCTGTAGCCCGACCACCAATCCGCTTGAGGATTTCGCAACTTCTTTTTACGGATAATTCCTACGTCCCCCAGTAGACTTTAAGGTTGTAAAATTGAAGTAAAGTTATTATTATCGTTTTTATTTCCCACTTAAAATTTACATTTACTTTTTAGTACTATCTTGTCTGCAAAGTATGTAAAATTTTCTTCATTTATTTGTAAACCCCTCTTCTAGCAGTCTTATTTTCTAAATATATCTTCCAATATAATATTAAAAAGATGAGACGATATAGGATTGCCTTTTCTAGTATAAAATGCTCTATCTGGATTTTCTAATTTGAACTTTGCATTGGTTTAATTACATATTTTCTGTAAGATAGAGATATAGACGCTCGTGCTTCTAAAGCCTAGGATAATCTGTAACGATATATACAAACGAATACTTTTGAATAATCTATAAATGCTATGTAAAAGTCTTGAAATTTTTAATTGTCTCCGTCAAATTAACCAATTCCAGAGTACTTTCATACATGAATAACGGCCCGTAACCGTTTACTGTCGGACATAGGCCTCTCCGTGGGAGGGTTTGCTATAATCGCCATAATCGTCAAGCCGATTGGCGATCGGAGAAATCTTTGCGCTATAAACGCCGCTGCTTGTCGGGGTCAGGTTATTTTGGTCTTGTATTATTACGAGATGGTTTACCCGCCATCTGTCGGTCCATTGACATCGTCATGCCACCACGAGCAACAACCACGAGAAGATAGCGAGTGGCATAATTTTAAGCCGATACTGATGCTTTTGAATAATATAATTTATAATAACGCTTTTTCTTTCTCAGTAATATCTTCGGTGGAAGGTGGGTCGAAGGGACTTAATTGTCTAGACTAGACCTCTGTCTATTCTTGTATTGGGAATTGCGTGAAGATATTTATTTATTTATTTTATTATTTTATATTATTAATAATTTAATCTGTGCTTTTTCTTACACTACACTCCTTATCAGTAGCAGAATGTGATGTATTACATTTTATTACAGGTTTTTGCTGCCCCTTAGTGCTCATATCTACAACAATTTTATACTGCAACGTCTCTTATAGAATTAAAAGTTTTACTATAATCATTGACAGATGGTGCAAACTTTTACCAAATGTCACTTTCTAGCACTTCCCTGGAAGAAATAGAATTTGACATTGATGTCAATAGATGTCGCTTTTTACAAACTTTTAGAAATGTTCGATTAATTACTTACCTTATAAAAGCAAAGAACGAAAAATAAAAAAGATATTAAAAAAGATTAGCCGCTTTCTTTTACCATACCACAAATTGCTAGGCTTTGAATAATATATAATAATATATAAAGTTTTGTAAAAAATCATTGGTACGAACCCAACGCCAGGGGTTCGAACTCGGATCTCTTGACTCGAATTCTGATCACATAATCACTCAGCTATCGTGGCTCTGAAGAAAGTTGATATCGGGAATTTCGCAGAAAGGTTTACTGTCTTATTTGGTAAGAAAAGGCTTCTGCTGGAGCCTGAATGGATTTTAAAGAACACTGGGTTGAAGTATCTTGCGTGTGTTTCCTTTTCCCACGTTTTCCTTCTTACATTATCTTCTGAAAGGAAAAATAGGAATTTGTGGCGCTGCTGGTGTTGCCTGTGACTCATAAAAAACAGATATTTACCTTTGGGAAATCATTAAAAATATTAGCCTATTACTGGCATATGTTTGGTTTAAACAAGACAACGCGGACTTTAACTTTGAGGATTGTATTATAAGTAGTAATATACTGAGGGTAGCGACGCATATATGCATAATAAACTAGGAGCTTGCCATAATATTATCGAACAAATCCGGTTAAACAATACGATCGATACGTTGCACCAAGGAAAGCGACAGGCGCTTTAAAAACACTTCCACTGGACTCCTTATTGGTATGTTTCGTGAGGACTAGGAAAATAATTATAAATAGTTGAACGGGCTTCAACAAATTAACCAATTACTGAGTACTTACATATATAAAAGCCTGTAATAATCTACTGCCAGACATAGGCGTTGAGACGGTTTGTTATAACCGCCATCTGTCGATAGCCATTAATATTGTTAAGGCTTTTCCATCAGTCGCCTCTTACGAAACCCACGGGAAGAAAGGAGGATATATTTTTAAGCCGATACAACCACGGCTAATCACAGAGTACTTTATTAGGAACTAACAATGTGTCGTTTTTCTTCCTCTCTCCTTATGCTAGACTCTCATCTCTTCGCAGAGCTCCGTGGAGGAGTGGCGGTACACGCCGGTTTTCATGGTATCGCCAGCTCTGAAGAACCGGTTTCACTTCCGGTCGCCTCAATGTAGAAAACACTTTTTCTCCATTTCATCGGGCCTGGGTGTTTGTGGTATCTTCGTTGTTTTGATTCCATAACACAAGTGATTAAGCTACTTATTTTGAAATAGAGCAATGTATATGACGTTGTCCCTATCTATGCATGTATTTATTACTTATTTCTTTGTTATTATTGATTACATTTAAAAAGCCTTTAGTTTGTGGTTAAATTCTCTCGTAAATACGAGTACAAGTGAAGGCTTGATATTCTGCCTGAATTCTGTCGCTGATTTTACGAGGGACTAATATGATCCATAAATTATAAAATTAGAGTGCCATGTAAAACAGGATAAAGAATACCGATCACAGGCAGCTTCGTTTGAGTTGTCAAATGTCTGGTACCTACAGTGCTATCGTTAAAATCGACGATCTCAGGTTAGTATCCATTTCTTCTACTCATCCCTGTATAAAATGGTTGTGTGTTACCAACCTTAATTTTATTTTAATTTACTTTAAGTAGTTACTTACTTTTAATTTATAATAAATAAAATAATAATAAATAACTAAATATCATTACGCATTTTCCAGTAAAAGGGTAGACAGAACGCGCTTATAGACATTTAAGTCCCTTTGATCCCCTTTCCACTGAAGATATTTTCGACAACATGACAGGTGGTGAGCCCGTCGCCGTAGTTATGTCCAAGCCAACGATATAATTTCGTTGAATTTATTTAAAGCAGTCGTCTTGTTGTCTTACTGGCGTTGTCATTATTACAATTCTTTATTTGCATGTAGTACCGAAATGTCTTTTAATATCTGTTATGCATATTACTCGTGATGGTATCGATTTAAGTAATTAAGACCATATGAGCAAATTGCACGAAAGGTCTCCCCTTTATCGGTTTCCTCTTCCGTTTCTCTTCTTTCAGTCTTCAGTTAAGAGTACTCGGATACCAAGATCTACGTATGAAGAAAATGATGAATTTGAAAGAACCGAAAGAGGTGTGTAAGGATCGTGATGCTTGATAGAACAGATCGTTCTCTCTGGCTACCCCGTCAGAGACTGTCCGCGAAGATACTTATCTTTGTAAGTAAGTGTCCTAAGAGGCGACAAAGAGGAAAGCCTTGATCAAGTGCTACCGACAGTTGGAGGGATAACTTTCTCGATAACGACCAGAACAAAACCACCGGTGACGGGCAGCAGCGTCTAAAGTGCAAGGAGTCTGGTATTCCGATCGCCAATCCGCTTGGAAAGCGTGGCAAGCTTCTTCACGAAGAGGCCTACGCCTAACAGTGGGCTATTGCAGGCCGTTATATACAGATTAGCCGTTGATGGTGTGCTTATATTATTTTAAGTAGTGACGTAGAGTCTATGTAAACGATTGAAATACTTACTTACTTTTAATTTATAATAAATAAAATAATAATAAATAACTAAATATCATTACGCATTTTCCAGTAAAAGGGTAGACATAGGTCTAGTATAGACATTTAAGTCCCTTTGATCCCTTTCCACTGAAGATATTTTCGACAACATGACAGGTGGTGAGCCCGTCGCCGTAGTTATGTCCAAGCCAACGATATAATTTTCGTTGAATTTATTTAAAGCAGTCGTCTTGTTGTCTTACTGGCGTTGTCATTATTACAATTCTTTATTTGCATGTAGTACCGAAATGTCTTTAAATGCGGTAATAAGTACTCTGAAGTGCCGACGGCAACATTGTGTGGTAGTGCTTCAGTGCTTTGGTCACTGGGTTACTGATGATCTAAAGACGACACTGACATGGAAAAGGAACGGAGGGCGTTGAGCATCCGATGCAATATGCTGGCCCGCAGATTTGCTCAATGTAATAATGAAGTATGAAACTCTCTATTTAAAGCATACCGTCGTAAAATTTTTATACATGATGCATGTATGCTCTCAGAATTCAATATAATAATGCATTCAGGGTGTTGATGAGATTACCGCGTCACTGTAGTGCATCGGCCATGTTTGTGGCAGCGCGAATTGACGGTTTCAATGCAATCCTGAGAAAACGGTGCGCCTCTCTTCTCAGTAGATTGAAAGAAAGAAAGAAAGAAAGAAAGGTTTATTCTCCAAAGTGACGCCATCAGAGAAAACATAAAAACACATAATTTACAAATAACACTTGGCTTTACAATACAAATTACAACATACTACATATTACAAAACTAAACAATACCTATACTGTATGTGTCAAGGCGTCATCTGGGAACTGAGCACACTCAGCATAATGCCATGAAAATTTTTTTTCCATGGCGCTGATTTTCAGTGTGTTCAACTAGTGACTCGCCGAAATCAGTGCTATATGTATACTCATTATCTTTTAAACACAAAATTATGTTGACAAAATTATGCATTCAAATGCTCTTAGAAGGGCAATACGAACACTACAAAAGGAAATTGTTAAAATACTATAAAGGACTATATACTACAAATGGGAAATTGTTAAAATACTATATAGTGCTATATAACAAAGTGACCAGATAATTTGTAAAAAGTATATGTAATTATTGAAGAATATAAAGAATATAACAAGACAAAGCAAAAGCTGCATTCAAGAGGACGATTTTAATGCTGCGTTGTTAAAATCTATGACGATGAGGTACGTAATTGTGCAAAGCTTTATGAACTTTGATCAAAGTTAATCTGACTTTGCAGTAATTGTGTTCTGTATTTATTTTTAAATGTATGTACTGCTTTCAGATTTGGCAAAGGAGGCGTTATGTCATTCCAGGACTTGATGCGGCGTATTTGAAACTTCCTCGAAAGCGTGAGTGGTGACGAGGCACGACGAGAGTATTCCTCTAGTACGCGTATTATAAGTTTTACATCACGTGACCATATGAGTTTGTCAGCAAGATAAGGAGGTGTTTTATTTTTAATACCCCTGAATAGAGAGTTGCCATGTGCAGTTTTCGACGATATTCCATTTTTAACATTTTGGCATTGTTAATGTAGGGGGTGACGTGCGTGCGGGGCGGTATTGTAAACCAAATCTTGCACATGCATTTTGAACACGTTGCACTAGACGTCGCGACCGCGCTACAAGTCTCGGGCCATATACAATGTCCATATAATTAAATTTTGAAAGGACAAGAGTGTCACACAATTTTACCCGAATTTAAAAACTCCCTTATTTGGTAAAGAACCTTAAGTCTATAAAAGCAGTTTCTGCTAGTATTTAGTATGTGGTTCTCAAACTGTAATTTGTCATCCATAAAGCCCAGATTGCGAATCTCATTTACACGTTCTATTACTTCCCCTCGAATTTGGATGCCTGCCCCTCTTTCTGATATATTTTTAATTTGATTTTTAGAACCCATAATTAGTAGTTTAGATTTAGTTCCGTTTAGTACAAGGCAGTTTGAGTCGCACCACGCGGCTATACTTTCGAGGTCTTCGTTGATTTTATTAACGACTTTGAGTATCACGCGGATTACATGCCATATAGACTTGCAAATCATCTGCGTATAAATGAAATTTACAGTGCTTAATATTTTTACTAAGTCGGCACTGTACACTGAAAACAATATTGAGCTAGGTTTGATCCCTGGGCGCAGATTGCGCAGATTGCTAGTAGCAACGGCATCCCGAATGCATTGATGAACAGGTGGGATGCCTACACGGTTGCGCATTGGGTAAGCCTACGTACCACATACCAATGACGGAAGCCGATAATTAAGCATCTCCCACTTATGGTATTAATAATTAGAGATAAGTTTAAATATAATTTGTTAAAACTATTGTTAGTATCTATAAAGGTACTAATAATAGTTTTAAGTAATACTAATGAAAGTTACTAACACAATATGGGCCATCGGCTTGAAATAAACATTATTATTATTATAAAAACAATTAATTAATAATATTTTATATTAATAATTTAATGCCAATTACAAGTATAATTATAGTCTTTGAAATGAGACTAAATATTTGTTTCATTTGCCGTAGAGACGATTGGTTTGTGGGGTCCCGGCGCGATGCAGTTTATAAAGGAATTTTATCCGCGACTGGTCGTAGCAGCTGGTGACAAGAGGTCTGGTTCTTTTATCGCTCAACAGTTAAGTCTAGCCATTCAACGTGGAAATGCTGCCAGCGTTCTTGGTACCATGAAACGAGGAAGAGTGCTGTTCAATTACTGTAGCTTTTAGTTAACAAGTATTGCAAATATTATCATAATTTTGTTTCAGTAAATAAAGTATTTGAGAAAAAATTACTAGTTTTATAATTGGCCATTCCCTTATTCCCATGTAAATAAGTATAAATATCCTCACGCCTTTCCCAATACAGGGATAGACAGAGGTCTAGACAGTTAAGTCGTATCGACCCACCTTCCACCGTATATCATATATCGTTTTCCCCATGGATGTTGTAAATTGCAAATGAAGCGAAAATTGAATAACCAATGCAATATGTACAAATGGAAACGACTACTGTCAGATGGTTGTACCATTTGTAAAAAATAAACGGACTATATTCTTATAGAGAATACCAGAACAAAATAAATTACATTGGTAACGGACTGTAGCCCGACCACCTATCCGCTTGAGGATTTCGCAACTCCTTTTTACCGATAATTCCTACGTCCCCCAGTAGACTTTAAGGTTGTAAAATTAAAGTAAAGTTATTATTATCAAGCCTTTTATTTCCCAATTAAAATTTACATTTACTTCCTAGTACTATCTTGTCTGCAAAGTATGTTAAATTTTCTTCATTTATTTGTAAACCCCTCTTCTGGCTATTCTAAATATATCTTCCAATATAATATTAAAAAGATTAGACGATATAAGATTGCCTTTTCTAGTATAAAATGATCTATCTGGATTTTCTAATTTGAACTTTGCATTGGTGTCTCTTGACTCGAATTCTGATCACATAATCACTCAGCTATCGTGGCTCTGAAGAAAGTTGATATCGGGAATTTCGCAGAAAGGTTTACTGTCTTATTTGGTAAGAAAAGGCTTCTGCTGGAGCCTGAATGGATTTTAAAGAATACTGGGTTGAAGTATCTTGCGTGTGTTTCCTTTTCCCACGTTTTCCTTCTTACATTATCTTCTTAAAGGAAACTAGGAATTTGTGGCGCTGCTGGTGTTGCCTGTGACTCATAAAAAAAGATATTTACCTTTGGAAAATCAATAAAAAATATTAGCCTATTACTGGCATATGTTTAGTTTAAACAAGACAACGCGAACTTTAACTTTGAGGATTGTATTATAAGTAGTAATATACCGAGGGTAGCGACGCATATATGCATAATAAACTAGGAGCTTGTCATAATATTATCGAACAAATCCGGTTAAACAATACGATCGATACGTTGCACCAAGGAAAGCGACAGGCGCTTTAAAAACACTTCCACTGGACTCCTTATTGGTATGTTTCGTGAGGACTAGGAAAAAAAATTATAAATAGTTGACGGGCTTCAATAAATTAACCAATTACTGAGAACTTACATGTATAAAAGCCTACTGTCAGACATAGGCGTTGAGACGGTTTGTTATAACCGCCATGCTTGTCAGACGTTTGGCGATCGCAGACATATTGCGCTATAAACCCTGCAGTCCGTCACCGGTCTAATTATTTCAGACTGGTATTTTTCGCGCCATTTGTCGATAGCCATTAATATTGTTAAGGCTTTTCCATCAGTCGCCTCTTACGACACCCACGGGAAGAAAGGGAGTGACATATTTTTAAGCCGATACAACCACGGCTAATCACAGAGTACTTTATTGGGAACTAATAATGTGTCGTTTTTTCTTCCTCTCTCCTCATGCTAGACTCTCATCTCTTCGCAGAGCTCCGTGGAGGAGTGACGGTACACGCCGGTTTTCATGGTGTCGCCAGCTCTGAAGTACAGGTTTCAACTTCCTGTCAGCTCAATGTAGAAAACACTTTTTCTCCATTTCATCGGGTATGGGTGTTTGTGGTATCTTCGTTGTTTCTGATTCCATAACACAAGTGATTAAGCTACTTATTTTGAAATAGAGCAATGTATATGACGTTGTCCCCTATCTATGCATGTATTTATTACTTATTTCTTTATTATTATTGATAACATTTAAAAAGCCTTTAGTTTGTGGTTAAATTCTCCTTGATTTTTTCTCCTTTTGGCGCCTCGTACGGGTATTTACGAGTACAAGTGAAGACTTGAAATTCTGTCTGAATTCTGTCGCTGATTTTACGAGGGAATAATATAATCCATACATTATAAAATTAGAGTACCAAATAAAAACAGGATAAAGAATACCGATCACAGGCAGCTTCGTTTGAGTTGTCAAATGTCTGGTACCTACAGTGCTATTGTTAAAATCGACGATCTCAGGTTAGTATCCATTTCTTCTACTCATCCCTGTATGAAATGGTTGTGTGTTACCAACCTTTAATTTTATTTATTTACTTTAAGTAGTTACTTACTTTTAATTTATAATAAATAAAATAATAATAATTAACTAAATGTCTTTACGCATTTCCCAGTAAAAGGGTAGACATAGGTCTAGTATAGACATTTAAGTCCTTTGACCCCTTTCCACTGAAGATATTTTCGGACAACATGACAGGTGGTGAGCCCGTCGCCGTAGTTATGTCCAAGCCAACGATATAATTTCGTTGAATTTATTTAAAGCAGTCGTCTTGTTGTCTTACTGGCGTTGTCATTATTACAATTCATTATTTGCATGTACTACCGAGAAGTCTTTTAATATCTGTTACATATTACTCGTGATGGTATCGATTTAAGTAATTAAGACCATATGAGTAAATTACTTATCTTTTAAGTAAGTGTCCTAAGAGGCGACAAAGAGGAAAGCATTGATAATGTCAAGTGCTACCGACAGTTGAAGGGATAACTTTCTCGATAAAGACCAGAACAAAACCACCGGTGACGGGCAGCAGCGTCTAAAGTGCAAGGAGTCTGGTATTCTGATCGCCAATCCGCTTGGAAAGCGTGGCAAGCTTCTTCTCACGGAGAGGCCTACGCCTAACAGTGGGCTATTGCAGGCCGTTATAAACAGATTAGCCGTTGATGGTGTGCTTGTATTATTTTAAGCAGTGACGTAGAGTCTGTGTAAACGATTGAAATACTTACTTACTTACCTTCACGAACAGTCTCTAATGGGGTAGCCAGACAGAACAGATCGCCATGTTTCACGATCTTTACTTTCGTCTTTTCGCTTCTTTCAGATTCATAATTTTTTATACATCTAGGTATCCGAGTAGGTACTCTTGATCCTCCCCTCTTCGAACAATTTACTCACATAGTCTTCGTATGTTAGTATCGGCCTCCTTTCTTCCTCCTACCTCTTATTATTTATTTATTTAATTAGGCTTACCAACTAAACACGTACGGAGTATTGCAAATTAATGTAAAATCAAAAATTGGTATTTCAATTTATATATGTTTAAATTATACATATAAAAACAGGATAAAGAATACCGATCACAGGCAGCTTCGTTTGAGTTGTCAAATGTCTGGTACCTACAGTGCTATTGTTAAAATCGACGATCTCAGGTTAGTATCCATTTCTTCTACTCATCCCTGTATGAAATGGTTGTGTGTTACCAACCTTTAATTTTATTTATTTACTTTAAGTAGTTACTTACTTTTAATTTATAATAAATAAAATAATAATAATTAACTAAATGTCTTTACGCATTTCCCAGTAAAAGGGTAGACATAGGTCTAGTATAGACATTTAAGTCCTTTGACCCCTTTCCACTGAAGATATTTTCGGGACAACATGACAGGTGGTGAGCCCGTCGCCGTAGTTATGTCCAAGTCAACGATATAATTTCGTTGAATTTATTTAAAGCAGTCGTCTTGTTGTCTTACTGGCGTTGTCATTATTACAATTCTTTATTTGCATGTACTACCGAGAAGTCTTTAATATCTGTTACATATTACTCGTGATGGTATCGATTTAAGTAATTAAGACCATATGAGTAAATTACTTATCTTTTAAGTAAGTGTCCTAAGAGGCGACAAAGAGGAAAGCATTGATAATGTCAAGTGCTACCGACAGTTGAAGGGATAACTTTCTCGATAAAGACCAGAACAAAACCACCGGTGACGGGCAGCAGCGTCTAAAGTGCAAGGAGTCTGGTATTCTGATCGCCAATCCGCTTGGAAAGCGTGGCAAGCTTCTCTCACGGAGAGGCCTACGCCTAACAGTGGGCTATTGCAGGCCGTTATAAACAGATTAGCCGTTGATGGTGTGCTTGTATTATTTTAAGCAGTGACGTAGAGTCTATGTAAACGATTGAAATACTTACTTACTTACCTTCACGAACAGTCTCTAATGGGGTAGCCAGACAGAACAGATCGCCATGTTTCACGATCTTTAGTTTCGTCTTTCGCTTTTTTCAGATTCATAATTTTCTTTATACATCTAGGTATCCGAGTAGGTACTCTTGATCCTCCCCTCTTCGAGCAATTTACTCACATAGTCTTCGTAAGTTAGTATCGGCCTCCTTTCTTCCTCCTACCTCTTATTATTTATTTATTTAATTAGGCTTACCAACTAAACACGTACGGAGTATTGCAAATTAATGTAAAATCAAAAATTGGTATTTCAATTTATATATGTTTAAATTATACACATAAACGTTAAAATATATAATTAGGTTAACAGTCTCGAAATACAGAAATAATATCGCTGTTGAGGTGTACAATCATCAAACGAACACAGTAAGGTGGAATGGCAAGTTTTCGGACGTGTATGGGTTAGATTGTGGCGTGAGACAAGGTGGCCTGAGTTCTCCGCGACTTTTTAAACTTTATATGAATGGGTTGATGGAGGCGCTTAGTAGCACCGGAATCGGTTGCTCAATAGATGGCGTCTGTATAAATAACATCAGCTATGCTGACGACATGTTGTTGCCTGCCCCTTCCATTAACGCTATGAGGAAAATGCTATCCATTTGCGAATCTAACGCAGTAAACCATGGACTCAGGTACAATGCAAAAAAGAGCGAGATGTCTTTAAATGCGGTAATAAGTACTCTGAATTGCCGACGGTAACATTGTGTGGTAGTGCTTCAGTGCTTTGGTCACTGGGTTACTGATGATCTAAAAGACGACACTGACATGGAAAGGGAACGGAGGGCGTTGAGCATCCGATGCAATATGCTGGCCCGCAGATTTGCTCAATGTAATAATGAAGTTAAGGAAACTCTGTTCAAAGCACACTGTCAAAATTTGTATACATGCTGCATGTGGGTCAAATATACGCAAAGGTCGTACAATGCTCTCAGAATTCAATATAATAATGCATTCAGGGTGTTGAAGAGATAACCGCGTCACTGTAGTGCATCGGCCATGTTTGTGACAGCGCGAATTGACGGTTTCAATGCAATCCTGAGAAAACGGTGCGCCTCTCTTCTCAATAGATTGGGTACTACTACCAACGGCATCCTGAATGCATTGATGAACAGGTGGGATGCCTACACGGTTGCGCATTGGGTAAGCCTACGTACCACATACCAATGACGGAAGCCGATAATTAAGCATCTTCCACTTATGGTCTTAATAATAAGAGATAAGTTTAAATATACAATTTGATAAAAACTATTGTTAGTATAAAGGTACCTATAAAGGTACTAACAATCGTTTTTAAGTAATGTTAATGAAAATTACTAACACAATATGGGCCATCGGCTTGGAATAAACATTATTATTATTATAAAACAATTAATTCATAATATTTTATATTAATAATTTAATGCCAATTACAAGTATAATTTTGAAATGAGACTAAATATTTGTTTCATTTGCCGTAGACACGATCGGTTTGTGGGGTCCCGGCGCGATGCAGTTTCTAAAGGAATTGTATCCGCGACTGGTCGTAGCAGCTGGTGACAAGAGGTCTGGTTCTTTTATCGCTCAACAGTTAAGTCTAGCCATTCAACGTGGAAATGCAGCCAGCGTTCTTGGTACCATGAAACGAGGAAGAGGGCTGTTCGATTACCGTAGCTTTTAGTTAACAAGTGTTGCAAATATTCACATAATTTTGTGTAAATAAAGTATTTGAGTCAAAAATTACTAGTTTTATAATTGGCCATTCCCTTTATTCCCATGTAAATAAGTATAAATATCCTCACGCCTTTCCCAATACAGGGATAGACAGAGGTCTAGACAATTAAGTCGTATCGACCCACCTTCCACCGTAGATATTTATGGGACAACGTGACAGGTGGTGAGCCTATCGCCATCTCATCAATGTCGAAGCCAGCGATGTAATTCGCACATAAGTTTTGAAAACCCATTGGTACGAGCCTGCCCTCTGGGGATCAAACTCAAGTCTCTTGACTCGAAATTCCGACCAACCAACTATCGTTTTCCCCATGGATGTTGTAAATTGCAAATGAAGCGAAAATTGAATAACCAATGCAAAATGTACAAATGGAAACGACTACTGTCAGATGGTTGTACCATTTGAAAAAAATAAACGGACTATATTCTCATAGACAATACCAGAACAAAATAAATTACATAGGAAACGGGCTGTAGCCCGACCACCAATCCGCTTGAGGATTTCGCAACTTCTTTTTACGGATAATTCCTACGTCCCCCAGTAGACTTTAAGGTTGTAAAATTGAAGTAAAGTTATTATTATCAAGCATTTTATTTCCCACTTAAAATTTACATTTACTTTTTAGTACTATCTTGTCTGCAAAGTATGTAAAATTTTCTTCATTTATTTGTAAACCCCTCTTCTAGCAGTCTTATTTTCTAAATATATCTTCCAATATAATATTAAAAAGATGAGACGATATAGGATTGCCTTTTCTAGTATAAAATGCTCTATCTGGATTTTCTAATTTGAACTTTGCATTGGTTTAATTACATATTTTCTGTAAGATAGAGATATAGACGCTCGTGCTTCTAAAGCCTAGGATAATCTGTAACGATATATACAAACGAATACTTTTGAATAATCTATAAATGCTATGTAAAGTCTTGAAATTTTTTAATTGTCTCCGTCAAATTAACCAATTCCAGAGTACTTTCATACATGAATAACGGCCCGTAACCGTTTACTGTCGGACATAGGCCTCCCGTGGAGGGTTTGCTATAATCGCCATAATCGTCAAGCCGATTGGCGATCGGAGAAATCTTGCGCTATAAACGCCGCTGCTTGTCGGGGGTCAGGTTATTTTGGTCTTGTATTATTACGAGATGGTTTACCCGCCATCTGTCGGCCCATTGACATCGTCATGCCACCACGAGCAACAACCACGAGAAGATAGCGAGTGGCATAATTTTAAGCCGATACTGATGCTTTTGAATAATATAATTTATAATAACGCTTTTTCTTTCTCAGTAATATCTTCGGTGGAAGGTGGGTCGAAGGACTTAATTGTCTAGACTAGACCTCTGTCTATTCTTGTATTGGGAATTGCGTGAAGATATTTATTTATTTATTTTATTATTTTATATTATTAATAATTTAATCTGTGCTTTTTCTTACACTACACTCCTTATCAGTAGCAGAATGTGATGTATTACATTTTATTACAGGTTTTTGCTGCCCCTTAGTGCTCATATCTACAACAATTTTATACTGCAACGTCTCTTATAGAATTAAAAGTTTTACTATAATCATTGACAGATGGTGCAAACTTTTACCAAATGTCACTTTCTAGCACTTCCCTGGAAGAAATAGAATTTGACATTGATGTCAATAGATGTCGCTTTTTACAAACTTTTAGAAATGTTCGATTAATTACTTACCTTATAAAAGCAAAGAACGAAAAATAAAAAAGATATTAAAAAAGATTAGCCGCTTTCTTTTACCATACCACAAAATTGCTAGGCTTTGAATAATATATAATAATATATAAAGTTTTGTAAAATCATTGGTACGAACCCAACGCCAGGGGTTCGAACTCGGATCTCTTGACTCGAATTCTGATCACATAATCACCAGCTATCGTGGCTCTGAAGAAAGTTGATATCGGGAATTTCTGCAGAAAGGTTTACTGTCTTATTTGGTAAGAAAAGGCTTCTGCTGGAGCCTGAATGGATTTTAAAGAACACTGGGTTGAAGTATCTTGCGTGTGTTTCCTTTTCCCACGTTTTCCTTCTTACATTATCTTCTGAAAGGAAAATAGGAATTTGTGGCGCTGCTGGTGTTGCCTGTGACTCATAAAAACAGATATTTACCTTTGGGAAATCATTAAAAAATATTAGCCTATTACTGGCACATGTTAGGTTTAAACAAGACAACGCGGACTTTAACTTTGAGGATTGTATTATAAGTAGTAATATACTGAGGGTAGCGACGCATATATGCATAATAAACTAGGAGCTTGCCATAATATTATCGAACAAATCCGGTTAAACAATACGATCGATACGTTGCACCAAGGAAAGCGACAGGCGCTTTAAAACACTTCCACTGGACTCCTTATTGGTATGTTTCGTGAGGACTAGGAAAATAATTATAAATAGTTGAACGGGCTTCAACAAATTAACCAATTACTGAGTACTTACATATATAAAAGCCTGTAATAATCTACTGCCAGACATAGGCGTTGAGACGGTTTGTTATAACCGCCATCTGTCGATAGCCATTAATATTGTTAAGGCTTTTCCATCAGTCGCCTCTACGAAACCCACGGGAAGAAAGGAGTGACATATTTTTAAGCCGATACAACCACGGCTAATCACAGAGTACTTTATTAGGAACTAACAATGTGTCGTTTTTCTTCCTCTCCTTATGCTAGACTCTCATCTCTTCGCAGAGCTCCGTGGAGGAGTGGCGGTACACGCCGGTTTTCATGGTATCGCCAGCTCTGAAGAACCGGTTTCACTTCCGGTCGCCTCAATGTAGAAAACACTTTTTCTCCATTTCATCGGGCCTGGGTGTTTGTGGTATCTTCGTTGTTTTGATTCCATAACACAAGTGATTAAGCTACTTATTTTGAAATAGAGCAATGTATATGACGTTGTCCCTATCTATGCATGTATTTATTACTTATTTCTTTGTTATTATTGATTACATTTAAAAGCCTTTAGTTTGTGGTTAAATTCTCCTCGTAAATACGAGTACAAGTGAAGGCTTGATATTCTGCCTGAATTCTGTCGCTGATTTTACGAGGGACTAATATGATCCATAAATTATAAAATTAGAGTGCCATGTAAAAACAGGATAAAGAATACCGATCACAGGCAGCTTCGTTTGAGTTGTCAAATGTCTGGTACCTACAGTGCTATCGTTAAAATCGACGATCTCAGGTTAGTATCCATTTCTTCTACTCATCCCTGTATGTACGAAATGGTTGTGTGTTACCAACCTTTAATTTTATTTTAATTTACTTTAAGTAGTTACTTACTTTTAATTTATAATAAATAAAATAATAATAAATAACTAAATATCATTACGCATTTTCCAGTAAAAGGGTAGACATAGGTCTACTATAGACATTTAAGTCCCTTTGATCCCCTTTCCACTGAAGATATTTTCGGGACAACATGACAGGTGGTGAGCCCGTCGCCGTAGTTATGTCCAAGCCAACGATATAATTTCGTTGAATTTATTTAAAGCAGTCGTCTTGTTGTCTTACTGGCGTTGTCATTATTACAATTCTTTATTTGCATGTAGTACCGAAATGTCTTTTAATATCTGTTATGCATATTACTCGTGATGGTATCGATTTAAGTAATTAAGACCATATGAGCAAATTGCACGAAAGGTCTCCCCTTTATCGGTTTCCTCTTCCGTTTCTCTTTCTTTCAGTCTTCAGTTAAGAGTACTCGGATACCTAGATCTACGTGTATGAAGAAAAATGATGAATTTGAAAGAACCGAAAGAGGTGTGTAAGGATCGTGATGCTTGATAGAACAGATCGTTCTCTCTGGCTACCCCGTCAGAGACTGTCCGCGAAGATACTTATCTTTGTAAGTAAGTGTCCTAAGAGGCGACAAAGAGGAAAGCCTTGATCAAGTGCTACCGACAGTTGGAGGGATAACTTTCTCGATAACGACCAGAACAAAACCACCGGTGACGGGCAGCAGCGTCTAAAGTGCAAGGAGTCTGGTATTCCGATCGCCAATCCGCTTGGAAAGCGTGGCAAGCTTCTCTCACGAAGAGGCCTACGCCTAACAGTGGGCTATTGCAGGCCGTTATATACAGATTAGCCGTTGATGGTGTGCTTATATTATTTTAAGTAGTGACGTAGAGTCTATGTAAACGATTGAAATACTTACTTACTTACCTTCACGAACAGTCTCAAATGGGGTAGCCAGACAGAACAGATCGCCATGTGTCACGATCTTTACTTTCGTCTTTCGCTTCTTTCAGATTCATAATTTTCTTTATACATCTAGGTACTCTTGATCCTCCCCTCTTCGAGCCATTTACTCACATAGTCTTCGTAAGTTAGTATCGGCCTCCTTCCTTCCTCCTACCTCTTATTATTTATTTATTTAATTAGGCTTACCAACTAAACACGTACGGAGTATTGCAAATTAATGTAAAATCAAAAATTGGTATATAAATTTATATATGTTTAAATTATACATATAAACGTTAAAAATATATATTTAGGTTTACAGTCTCGAAACACAGAAATAATATCTCTGTTGAGGTATTGGTACAATCAATGCTCTCAGAATTCAATATAATAATGCATTCAGGGTGTTGGCCATGTTTGTGGCCGATGCACTGTACCACAGTGACGCGGTAATCTCATTACCGCGTCACCGTAGTGCATCGGCAATGTTTATGGCAGCGCGAATTGACGGTTTCAATGCAATCCTGAGAAAACGGTGCGCCTCTTCTCAGTAGATTGAAAGAAAGAAAGAAAGAAAGAAAGGTTTATTCTCCAAAGTGACGCCATCAGAGAAAACATAAAAAAAACACATAATTTACAAATAACACTTGGCTTTACAATACAAATTACAACATACTACATATTACAAACTAAACAATACCTATACTCGTATGTGTCAAGGCGTCATCTGGGAACTGGAGCACACTCAGCATAATGCCATGAAAATTTTTTTTTCCATGGCGCTGATTTTCAGTGTGTTCAACTAGTGACTCGCCGAAATCAGTGCTATATGTATACTCATTATCTTTTAAACACAAAATTATGCTGACAAAATTATGCATTCAAATGCTCTTAGAAGGGCACATGAACACTACAAAAGGGAAATTGTTAAAATACTATAAAGGACTATATACTACAAATGGAAATTGTTAAAATACTATATAGTGCTATATAACAAAGTGACCAGATAATTTGTAAAAAGTATATGTAATTATTGAAGAATATAAAGAATATAACAAGACAGCAAAAAGCCGTATTCAAGAGGACGATTTTAATGCTGCGTTGTTAAAAATCTATGACGATGAGGTACGTAATTGTGCAAAAGCTTTATGAACTTTGATCAAAGTTAATCTGACTTTGCAGTAATTGTGTTCTGTATTTATTTTTAAATGTATGTACTGCTTTCAGATTTGGCAAAGGAGGCGTTATGTCATTCCAGGACTTGGATGCGGCGTATTTGAAACTTCCTCGAAAGCGTGAGTGTGGTGACGAGGCACGACGAGAGTATTCTCTAGTACGCGTATTATAAGTTTTTACATCACGTGACCATATGAGTTTTTCAGCAAGATAAGGAGGTGTTTTATTTTTTAATACCCCGAATAGGAGAGTTGCCATGTGCAGTTTTCGACGATATTCCATTTTTAACATTTTGGCATTGTTAATGTAGGGGGTGACGTGCGTGCGGGGCGGTATTGTAAAACTAAATCTTGCACATGCATTTTGAACACGTTGCACTAGACGTGTCGCGACCATGTTACAAGTCTCGGCCATATACAATGTCCATATAATTAAATTTTGAAAGGACAAGAGTGTCACACAATTTTACCCGAATTTAAAAACTCCCTTATTTGGTAAAGAACCTTAAGTCTATAAAAGCAGTTTCTGCTAGTATTTAGTATGTGGTTCTCAAACTGTAATTTGTCATCCATAAAGCCCAGATTGCGAATCTCATTTACACGTTCTATTACTTCCCCTCGAATTTGGATGCCTGCCCCTCTTTCTGATATATTTTTAATTTGATTTTTAGAACCCATAATTAGTAGTTTAGATTTAGTTCCGTTTAGTACAAGGCAGTTTGAGTCGCACCACGCGGCTATACTTTCGAGGTCTTCGTTGATTTTATTAACGACTTCTTGAGTATCACGCGGATTACATGCCATATAGACTTGCAAATCATCTGCGTATAAATGAAATTTACAGTGCTTAATATTTTTTACTAAGTCGGCACTGTACACTGAAAACAATATTGGAGCTAGGTTTGATCCCTGGGGCGCAGATTGCGCAGATTGCTAGTAGCAACGGCATCCCGAATGCATTGATGAACAGGTGGGATGCCTACACGGTTGCGCATTGGGTAAGCCTACGTACCACATACCAATGACGGAAGCCGATAATTAAGCATCTCCCACTTATGGTATTAATAATTAGAGATAAGTTTAAATATACAATTTGTTAAAAACGATTGTTAGTATCTATAAAGGTACTAACAATAGTTTTTAAGTAATACTAATGAAAGTTACTAACACAATATGGGCCTCCGGCTTGACATAAACATTATAATAATTGTAAAAACAATTAATTAATAATATTTTATATTAATAATTTAATGCCAATTACAAGTATAATTATAGTCTTTGAAATGAGACTAAATATTTGTTTCATTTGCCGTAGAGACGATTGGTTTGTGGGGTCCCGGCGCGATGCAGTTTATAAAGGAATTTTATCCGCGACTGGTCGTAGCAGCTGGTGACAAGAGGTCTGGTTCTTTTATCGCTCAACAGTTAAGTCTAGCCATTCAACGTGGAAATGCAGCCAGCGTTCTTGGTACCATGAAACGAGGAAGAGTGCTGTTCAATTAATGTAGCTTTTAGTTAACAAGTATTGCAAATATTATCATAATTTTGTTTCAGTAACAAAGTATTTGAGAAAAATTACTAGTTTTATAATTGGCCATTCCCTTTATTCCCATGTAAATAAGTATAAATATCCTCACGCCTTTCCCAATACAGGGATAGACAGAGGTCTAGACAGTTAAGTCGTATCGACCCACCTTCCACCGTATATCATATATCGTTTTCCCCATGGATGTTGTAAATTGCAAATGAAGCGAAAATTGAATAACCACGCAATATGTACAAATGGAAACGACTACCGTCAGATGGTTGTACCATTTGTAAAAAATAAACGGACTATATTCTTATAGAGAATACCAGAACAAAATAAATTACATTGGTAACGGACTGTAGCCCGACCACCTATCCGCTTGAGGATTTCGCAACTCCTTTTTACCGATAATTCCTACGTCCCCCAGTAGACTTTAAGGTTGTAAAATTAAAGTAAAGTTATTATTATCAAGCCTTTTATTTCCCAATTAAAATTTACATTTACTTCCTAGTACTATCTTGTCTGCAAAGTATGTTAAATTTTCATTTATTTGTAAACCTCTTCTGGCTATTATTCTAAATATATCTTCCAATATAATATTAAAAAGATTAGACGATATAAGATTGCCTTTTATAGTATAAAATGATCTATCTGGATTTTCTAATTTGAACTTTGCATTGGTGTCTCTTGACTCGAATTCTGATCACATAATCACTCAGCTATCGTGGCCTAAAGAAAGTTGATATCGGGAATTTCGCAGAAAGGTTTACTGTCTTATTTGGTAAGAACAGGCTTCTGCTGGAGCCTGAATGGATTTTAAAGAATACTGGGTTGAAGTATCTTGCGTGTGTTTCCTTTTCCACGTTTCCTTTCCACATTGATTATGCCGGTGCTGCTCTGTGACCATAAAAAAGATATTTACCTTTGGAAGAAATCAATAAAAAATATTAGCCTATTACTGGCATATGTTTAGTTTAAACAAGACAACGCGAACTTTAACTTTGAGGATTGTATTATAAGTAGTAATATACTGAGGGTAGCGACGCATATATGCATAATAAACTAGGAGCTTGTCATAATATTATCGAACAAACTGGTTAAACAATACGATCGATACGTTGCACCAAAAGGAAAGCGACAGGCGCTTTAAAAACACTTCCACTGGACTCCTTATTGGTATGTTACGTGAGGACTAGAAAAAAATTATAAATAGTTGACGGGCTTCAATAAATTAACCAATTACTGAGAACTTACATGTATAAAAGCCTACTGCCAGACATAGGCGTTGAGACGGTTTGTTATAACCGCCATGCTTGTCAGACGTTTGGCGATCGCAGAAATATTGCGCTATAAACCCTGCAGTCCGTCCTGCGTTAATTGTTTCAGACTGGTATTTTCCAGCCATCTGTCGATAGCCATTAATATTGTTAAGGCTTTTCCATCAGTCGCTCTACGACACCCACGGGAAGGGTGACATATTTTTAAGCCGATACAGCCACGGCTAATCACAGAGTACTGGGGAACTAATAATGTGTCGTTTGATGTAAGAAACATCTATATGTACACGTAAAAACCGATTTCCTGGCTTGGCGACGCATGCCCTGCACGTACGTAGTAGTGTTTAATTATAAACAATCCTCAGGTATTGTGGGGTGTGAATTGGTATACCTTTGTATGCACGCGCCGAGGCAGCACTAATTACAATTAAGGTTATAATCTTTACTAAGGAAATCCACATATTAAATAAAAAATATATCTTCACGCAATTCCCAATACAGGGGTAGACAGAGGTCGAGTCTGAACAATTAAGTCCTTCGACCCACCGGTGAGGAAACCGAAGATATTTTCGGGACAACGGCGTGACGGTGGTGAGCCGTCGCCGCCTTTATGTCCAAACCAACGATATTCGTACGCGCGGTTTTTGAAAAACCCAGTACGAGCCACCAACTGGGGATCGAACTCGGGTCTATTAACTCGAAATTCCGACCACCCAACCATCGTTGTTTTCTCATGGACGGCGATCCCCGTTTATGCGATCGCAGAAATATTGCGCTATAAACCCTGCAGGTAGTCCGTCACCGGTCTAATTATTTTGTGAGATTGGTATTTTCCAGCCATCTGTCGTGATAGCCATTAATATTGTTAAGGCTTTTCCATCAGTCGCCTCTTTACGACACCCACGGAAGAAAGTGGGAGTGACATATTTTGAAGGATACAACCACGGCTAATCACATAGAGTACTTATTGGGAACCAATAATGTGTCGTTTTTGATGTGGAAACATCTATAGCCGCATCGTAAAACTGATTTCTGGCTTGGCGACGCATGCCCTGCACGGTAGCTTATTTTATAACCTTAATCTCAGGTGTGAATTAGCATACCTTTGTATGCACGCCATACAAAGGTATACCACTTACACCCTATTGTCTGGAGAATTAAGGTTTATAATTAAACACTGAACCTTTTATATTAAATAAAAAAATATATCTTCACGCAATTCCCAATACAGGGGTAGACAGAGGTCGAGTTCAGACAATTAAGTCCTTCGACCCACCGGTGAAACTGAAGATATTTTCGGGACAACGACAGGTGTGGTGAGCCCGTCGTCGCCTTTATGTCCGTCAACGATATTCTGTACAAGTTTTTTTGAAAACTCCATTGGTACGAGCCTACCAACTGGGGATCGAACTCGGGTCTATTAACCTCGAAATCTGACCACCCAACCACTCGCTATCGATCTATTACTATATTTAATATTTAATTTTATATTTAATTAATTATATTCATATTATTCATATTAGTGACTATGTAAATTATAATAAGATTTCATTT
Source organism: Sericinus montela (assembly GCA_029286605.1). NCBI lineage: Eukaryota > Metazoa > Arthropoda > Insecta > Lepidoptera > Papilionidae > Sericinus > Sericinus montela. Next base: position 623 of record JAGSMR010000088.1, on the reverse strand, counting down.
TACATGAAAGGTCATTTCCGTATAGTCAAAATGTTCAATAATTTTTAAAAACGAATAAAACACATAAACTACCATTAAAATTAGCTGGAGATTTTAATGTAATTTGCAAGTATTGAATCACTGCCATTAATGACATTTCTTCAAAAAGAATTTCAATTGCAAATCAACAACAATCCAAAAGAATCTACTACCAAATGTGGAACAACTATAGATGCTGTAATTGGGGATATCTTGATAATATTTCATCCAATACTTTTGTAACGTAATAAATAAAGTCAATATGTAATATCTATAAAAATAAATATCTTCACGCAATTCCCACACAGGGGTAGACAGGAGGTCAAGTTCAGATAATTAAGTCCCTATGACTCACCTTCCACCGAAGATATTTTCGACAACGGGACTTTACTATTACGGAACTTTTTGTAACGTAGTTTAGTTATCATCGACCAATCGTCACAGTAATACCGGCAGAGGGAAACATCGAATATAACTATAACTGTGTCAGCCAGAGAGAGAGAGAGAGAGAGAGAGAGAGAGAGAGAGCAAATATTTAAATTGTAATAATTTTTGACATTAATATCAAATTTTTATATCAAATATAAATAAATGTTTATTAAACA
>JAGSMR010000873.1:0-10258 GCA_029286605.1 Sericinus montela | reverse complement strand
TCATAGTGTTGTACAAAAATGTCATGTTTCCTCTTTTGTTTTAATTCTTTATGTAATTATTAAGGAATAAACTGTAGTGTAACTTATAAATTTTATTACTCTACTTTAAGGGGTATTATGCTGTCTATAAAAACCGTTATTTTATTAAGCTAGCGTTCTTAGTTTTTAAGATTTATAGGTTTCTTTTAGGTGAGTATGTTGATCTGGTAAATGCCGAGATTGTTATATCGCCATGTATCGGCAACCAATAATATTCTGAAAGCTTTACCAGTAGTCGCATCTTTAGCCCACAAAAAGAAATGAAAAATTGTTGGGCCGATACGTTGACACGGAGAATTTGTTACAGTTGTTCAGAATTCTCTTTTTAGATTTATTTAATTTGCTAATAAAATTTTTAATGGACGGAAGATTGACACAAAATAATTGTTTTTTATTGATACCTGTCAATTTATAAACCTTTCAAATTATTAGAAAGAAACTTGAGTACAATCACTTTTCCAGAGTAATAAATCTCAAACAAAATAATATCGCCTAAAGAAAAGAAGTTTTTGTCAAATTTACAACAACAATTTTTTTGACGTTTTATTAGTGCTCATTATTTTTTCCATTTCAGGTGTTTTATTCATGGTCGGGTTCCGTTCAATACTCATTAACAAAGATTTATATCAAAACAAGGTAAAGTTAATTTTCTCCGTTTCTATTTCTAATAACGACTTAAAAATTTCTTATATTTGTCATTTACTTATTTTTTGGAAAGTTTCTGATATATACTTTGAGTAATACTAAAAAAAGTAGACACGAAGCTACAAAGACATTTCAAAATTAAAACGCGAACGTTGCGAATTATTAACATGCGAACGTTGTTTTACAGTATATATAAAAAATACAGTATAGTATTAAAATTATACAGTAAAGTATTAAAATTCAAGAAAATCATAGTGTTGTACAAAAATGTCATGTTTCCTCTTTTTGTTTTAATTCTTTATGTAATTATTAAGGAATAAACTGTAGTGTAACTTATAAATTTTATTACTCTACTTTAAGGGGTATTATGCTGTCTATAAAAACCGTTATTTTATTAAGCTAGCGTTCTTAGTTTTTAAGATTTATAGGTTTCTTTAGGTGACACGCATTCATTTTTTACAGTATATATAAAAAATACAGTATAGTATTAAAATTATACAGTAAAGTATTAAAATTCAAGAAAATCATAGTGTTGTACAAAAATGTCATGTTTCCTCTTTTGTTTTAATTCTTTATGTAATTATTAAGGAATAAACTGTAGTGTAACTTATAAATTTTATTACTCTACTTTAAGGGGTATTATGCTGTCTATAAAAACCGTTATTTTATTAAGCTAGCGTTCTTAGTTTTTAAGATTTATAGGTTTCTTTAGGTGACACGCATTCATTACTCTCGATTCTCCAAAACTTCGGTTTCAGTTTCAACCCTGGTCCAAACTGGTGTTCTCTTGATAGCAACTAGCTCATCTAGCTCGTACTTGTTGCTGTCCTTCCTTTTCTTATCATAGGTCTTTCTGTTTTCTTCCTGTACTTTCTGATTTGTTCTTTGGCCTTCTGCCTCAGTTCTTCTCTGTTCGTTGTGTTGTTCTGCTAGCTCTTGTTGCAGTAGTTCAACAATTTGTAGGTCATCTTTACATTTCATCTTTGAGCCCACCATCAACTCAAAAGGTGTGGTATCTGTACTCCTCTGGTATGTGTTGTTCAGCGCTCTCTGTGTACTTCGCTCACATGTTTGTACCATAACGATTTGTCTTCTATACACAGCTTCGTAAACATTGGAGTGAGTATGCGGTGAACCCTCTCCACCTGACCGTTTCTCGTGGTGCTCCTGTCGTGATCTTCGCATGCTCTATGTTTTCATCTATGCATTTCGTAGTCGCCACTGTGAATGCTGTTCCTCTACTGTTATGATTCTGGTAGGTTGCCAAACATCTGCTGGTGTGTGCTTTTGCACTGCCGCATTTGGGTGGATGCTAATGACTTCGTGGGGTAAAGCCACACAAACTTCGTAAAAGGCATCAATCACTGTCAAAATATGATTGTACTGCTTCTCGTTCCGTGGAGTGGTCCTATGTGATCTAAATGAAGGTATGCAGGGTGTTCTTCTTTATTGATTGGATTAATCCATTCATCCATCCAAGTTAATCCAATAAAACTCATCACCTGTTTTGTGTTCTTTGGTTCTGGGAATCTCACCACAGCGTCTATCTTCTCACGGCTGGGTCGTACTTCTCCGTCTTTGATACGATGTCCTAGGAACTCAATCTCTTCATTTAAAAAGCCTTGCCTTCTTCCAATTTATCTCTAATTCATAATCAGCTGCCACATTCAGAACTTGCTGTAGTCTTTCCACGGCTTCGACCTCGCTGATTGCTGGAATAATAATATCGTCTATAAATATCATCATCACATTCTTTGCTATTAGATCTCTGAAAATAATCGTTATAAATCCCAAGGAAACACTTAGGCGATGAAGTCAATCCAAATGGTGCCCTCAGAAATTGAACTGCCCATGATGCGTCACAAATGATGTGTATGGCATTGACTCGCTCACCTTCAAATGAAAAATCCGTTTTTGAGATCTAATACGCTAAATATCTTGCCGTCTTTCAGTTTATCAATCAATCAGAATCTTCTTCTTTAGGAGCCTGTAGTCGACACAGACTCTAGTAGTGTCATCTTTCTTCTTGACCAACACCAGGGGACTAGCATATTCAGAAAAACTTACCCGCGCAATGCCTTCTCTATCCACCCTCTACCTGGTCTTCCACTAACTTTTGCTCCGTCAACGCCAGCCGTCGTGCGTTAAACTGGGATGTCAGCCTTCAACACAATCTTCAATTGTACTGGTGCTTCTTTAGTTTGGCACGGTTTGTAATCCAATACCATTTGCTCCACCTGCTCTCGAGTGTTTACACCTGCTGCACAACCTGTTAACTCAATTTGGTTAGCAAAACAATCAACTCTCTTCCACCATTCATCATCTTTCGGGTACAACTTCGCCTTTCCATCACATAACACCATCACTAATTCACTCAGAAATTCTTGCCCTAAAATAACCGTGAACGGCATACAGTCTCTAGGCACTACATGGAATGTCACGTCTTCGTAGAGCTCTCCGTCGATCGTCACGTTAGCACGAAACTGTCCGCTCGATTTCACCTTTGTTTGGCAAAGTCCAGATATCACCAAGTTGTCGTCGTATTTCTCGATGTTAAACGCCATAAACTGGTCGTCGGGTCACTAGATTCGCACATGATCCTGTATCTAGTAATGTCTGACTTGAAAACCACACATTTCCATCATTTTCATGGGTTTTTCTGCACTTTCAACTTAAACTCGTCTTTGTTATTGTTTTGAATGTGAAATATTCCGCCATGTTCTCCGTTTTCATTGTCAAACGTGAACTCGCTCCTCATTGGCTGTTGTCGTGTTTTGACATCACTTGCAAACATGGCCGCCCCTCGGCTTCATGTTTGGTTGGTCGAATCTTCGAGGCGTCGTCTTATTGGCTGGCACCCGGCGCCGCCAAATTTGAATGCATTTCCGCCGCTTCCGCTGCCAACAGCGCCATAACGTCTAGCGGAGGATTGTGGAACCTCGACTTTGCAATGCTTACTCAAATGTCCGAATGCATTACAGCGAAAACACACTTTGATTCCTGTGGACAGTCGCTCGCCATATGGTCATTCTCCCCACAGTTGTAGCACCGTCTCCGCTGCTGACCACCTGTCTGCTGTTTGCCACTGTCGTTGGTCGTCTCGAACCTTGTCGCTCGCTGGTCTCTTGGCAGAGCTTCTTTTAACCTCTGACCTCTCCTTCATTTGTTCATACAGCTTTAATCTATCTTTGAGTACTGAGTATGTAACAGCGCCATAATGTATAGTCTTGTTAACTTCACTATCTTGAATGCCCTCAACAATGTACTGTATTGCCACATTGTCATTGAACCTAGCGCGCTTGCCCATCTCCTTCATCTTTAGCATGTACTGCATGTAGGTTTCACCAGGTTCCCTCTTCCTAGCTGCCATCAGCTCATGCATCTCTTTGCTTTTCAGGGAACTCTTGTAACAATGCCGCTTTCAGTTCTTTGAAGCCTTTGAACGCTCCGTCTTTAACCATAGTGCTGCTGTACCTTCTAGTGATCTTCTTGCAATAATGAGCTGCTGCTGAGGTGTCCAATTGAATATTTCTGCGTTGTCCTCAATGTCTTCTGCCCACTTCACAGCAGAATAGGTATCGTCATCGCCGTTGAATTTGGTTATGTTGTAGAATCCGTATAAATAGTTTTGCAACCTATTTAGACGGATTCTACAACTTCTCCGGTTTTTTCCGTCTTATCAGTCGTCTTTTCTGATTCCGTCGTCATTGTGATTGTATCGTCTTCTTTGGTTTATTCGTCTTTTCGTCTTTGAGGTTATGAAAAAAACCACACCGGTCACGTCGTATAAATTTTGGGATGATCCCGGACGAGCCCCCAAAATTTGTAGGGATTATCCTGATTAAATGAAATAATTGGTTTTCAACTCACTTCAGTCTTTTATTTTCACTTTTACTATTTTAGAATATTAATTTCGTCTTATCACTTTCTTCTTCCTTTCACGTACGCCATTCGTCTCCTCTCTCCCTCACACATCGTTCTATCTCATCTCATTCGTCTCAATCAATCATTATGTCATATCTTCCTCTTAGTCTCACTTATCCTTTCTCTCACTCATTTACATCTACTCAGCCATCCTGCTTTCATATCTGTCCTCAGATATGGTTTACATTTTAATAAAAATTTTTAATCTAGTAGGAACATAGCTTACATCATCACTAACTTAATTAGTACTTAAATAAACTAGACATCTTTAGAAAACTTAAATAAACTAAACTTTTAAAAGAAAATAACACCTTATGGTGTAACACGTTGTTACTTTATAACACAAAACAACAATAAAAATATCCTACTTTAACATTCATTCTTCATCCACTCTTACACATACTGCTGAAAAACTATCAAAAATTAGTGTTCACCTGAAACATACAAAAATATTAAGACATATTAATCATCATCTCCAGGCCACCTCTTCATCAAATCAGCTGAGCTTGATGTCTTGTTCGGCCCTTCTGTAGTGTCGTACACCTTCTCCACATCATAGCGGTCATTTCGTTTTATCTTCACTACTTTGTAAGGTCCAAAAACTTCGGTTTCAGTTTCAACCCTGGTCCAAACTGCGTTCTCTTTGATAGCAACTAGCTCATCTAGCTCGTACTTGTTGCTGTCCTTCTTTTCTTATCATAGGTCTTTCTGTTTTCTTCCTGTACTTTCTGGATTTGTTCTTTGGCCTTCTGCCTCAGTTCTTCTCTCTGTTCGTTGTGTTGTTCTGCTAGCTCTTGTTGCAGTAGTTCAACAATTTGTAGGTCATCTTTACATTTCATCTTTGAGCCCACCATCAACTCAAAAGGTGTGGTATCTGTACTCCTCTGGTATGTGTTGTTCAGCGCTCTCTGTACTCTGCTCACATGTTTGTACCATAACGATTTGTCTTCTATACACAGCTTCGTAAACATTGGGTGGTATGGGTGAACCCTCTCCACCTGACCGTTTCCTCGTGGTGCTCCTGTCGTGATCTTCGCATGCTCTATGTTTTCATCTAGACAGTATTTCGTGAAGTCGCCACCGTGAATGCTGTTCCTCTATCAGTTATGATTCTGGTAGGGTTGCCAAATATCTGCTGGTGTGCTTGCATCTTCGTCAGTACTTCTGCGGATGTTGTCGACTTCGTGGGGTAAAGCCACACAAACTTCGTAAAGGCATCAATCACTGTCAAAATATGATTGTACTGCTTCCTCGTCTCCGTGAGTGGTCCTATGTGATCTAAATGAAGGGTATGCAGGGGTGTTCCTTCTTTATTGATTGGATTAATCCATTCATCCATCCAAGTTAATCCAATAAAACTCATCACCTGTTTTGTGTTCTTTGGTTCTGGGAATCTCACCACAGCGTCTATCTTCTCACGGCTGGGTCGTACTTCTCCGTCTTTGATACGATGTCCTAGGAACTCAATCTCTTCATTTAAAAGCCTTGCCTTCTTCCAATTTATCTCTAGACCATAATCAGCTGCCACATTCAGAACTTGCTGTAGTCTTTCCACGGCTTCGACCTCGCTGATTGCTGGAATAATAATATCGTCTATAAATATCATCATCACATTCTTTGCTATTAGATCTCTGAAAATAATCGTTATAATCATGAAACATGAGCGATGAAGTCAATCCAAATGGTGCCCTCAGAAATTGAACTGCCCATGATGCGTCACAAATGATGTGTATGGCATTGACTCCTCGCTCACCTTCAAATGAAAAATCCGTTTTGAGATCTAATACGCTAAATATCTTGCCGTCTTCAGTTTGTCAATCAATTTAAGAATCTTCTTCTTTAGGAGCCTGTAGTCGACACAGACTCTAGTAGTGTCATCTTTCTTCTTGACCAACACCAGGGACTAGCATATTCAGAAAACTTACCCGCGCAATGCCTTTCTCCCTCCACTCCTCTGCCTGGTCTTCCACTAACTTTTGCTCCGTCAACGCCAGCCGTCGTGGGCGTTGAACGCTGGGATAATCAGCCTTCCTTACAATCTTCAATTGTACTGGTGCTTCTTTAGTTTGGCACGGTTTGTAATCCAATACCATTTGCTCCACCTGCTCTCGAGTGTTTACACCTGCTGCACAACCTGTTAACTCAATTTGGTTAGCAAAACAATCAACTCTCTTCCACCATTCATCATCTTTCGGGTACAACTTCGCCTTTCCATCACATAACACCATCACTAATTCACTCAGAAATTTTGCCCTAAAATAACCGTAAACGGCATACAGTCTCTAGGCACTACATGGAATGTCACGTCTTCGTAGAGCTCTCCGTCGATCGTCACGTTAGCACGAAACTGTCCGCTCGATTTCACCTTTGTTTGGCCAAGTCCAGATATCACCAAGTTGTCGTCGTATTTCTCGATGTTAAACGCCATAAACTGGTCGTCGGCCACTAGATTCTTTTATGATCCTGTGTCTAGTAATGTCTTGACTTGAAAACCACACATTTCCATCATTTTCATGGGTTTTTTCTGCACTTTCAACTTAAACTCGTCTTTGTTATTGTTTTGAATGTGAAATATTCCGCCATGTTCTCCGTTTTCATTGTCAAACGTGAACTCTCGCTCCTCATTGGCTGTTGTCGTGTTTTGACAATCACTTGCAAACATGGCCGCCCTCGGCTTCATGTTTGGTTGAGTCGAATCTTCGAGGCGTCGTCTTATTGGCTGGCACCCGGCGCCGCCAAATTTGAATGCATTTCAGCCGCTTCCGCTGCCAACAGCGCCATCACGTCTAGCGGAGTTGTGGAACCTCGACTTTGCAATGCTTACTCAAATGTCCGAATGCATTACAGCGAAAACACTTGATTGCTGTGGGACAGTCGCTAGCCATATGGTCATTCTCCCCACAGTTGTAGCACCGTCTCCGCTGCTGACCACCTGTCTGCTGTTTGCCACTCGTCGTTGGTCGTCTCGAACCTTGTCGCTCGCTGGTCTCCTTTGGTGCAGAGCTTCTTTTAACCTCTGACCTCTCCTTCATTTGTTCATACAGCTTAATCTATCTTTGAGTACTGAGTATGTAACAGCGCCATAAAGTATAGTCTTGTTAACTTCACTATCTTGAATGCCCTCAACAATGTACTGTATTGCCACATTGTCATTGAACCTAGCGCGCTTGCCAATCTCCTTCATCTTTAGCATGTACTGCATGTAGGTTTCACCAGGTTCCTTCTTCCTAGCTGCCATCAGCTCATGCATCTCTTTGCTGTTGATCTTTTCAGGGAACTCTTGTAACAATGCCGCTTTCAGTTCTTTGAAGCCTTTGAACACCTTCTCCGTCTTTAACCATAGTGCTGCTGTACCTTCTAGTGATCTTCTTGCAATAATGAGCTGCTGCTGAGGTGTCCAATTGAATATTTCTGCGTTGTCCTCAATGTCTTCTGCCCACTTCACAGCAGAATAGGTATCGTCATCGCCGTTGAATTTGGTTATGTTGTAGAATCCGTCTAAATAGGTTGCAAACAACTTCTCCGGTTTTTCCGTCTTATCAGTCGTCTTTTCTGATTCCGTCGTCATTGTGATTGTATCGTCTTCTTTGGTTTATTCGTCTTTTCGTCTTTGGGGTTATGAAAAAAACCACGCCGGTCACGTCGTATAAATTTTGGGATGATCCCGGACGAGCCCCCCAAAATTTGTAGGATTATCCTGATTAAATGAAATAATTGGTTTTTCAACTCACTTCAGTCTTTTATTTTCACTTTACTATTTTAGAATATTAATTTCGTCTTATCACTTTCTTCTTCCTTTCACGTACGCCATTCGTCTCCTCTCTCCCTCACACATCATTCTATCTCATCTCATTCGTCTCAATCAATCATTATGTCATATCTTCCCTCTTAGTCTGCTTATCCTTTCTCTCACTCATTTACACATCCTACATATATATACATATATATATATATATATATATATATATATATATATATATATATATATACATATATATATATATATATATATATATATATATATATATATATATGATGAATTAGTCACGATAGCCGAGTGGATGGGTGGTCGGAATTTCGAGTCGAGAGACCCGAGTTCGATCCCCAAGTGGCAGGCACGTACCAATGGGTTTTTTCAAAACCTATGTACGATTCGTATCGTTGGCTTGGACATAAAGACGGCGACGGGCTCACAACCTGTCACATCGTCCTGAAAATATCTTCGGTAGAAGGTAGGTCAAAGGGACTTAATTGTCTCGACTAGACCTTTGTCTACCCCTGTATTGGGAATTGCGTGAAGATATTTATTATTTAGTTTTATTTATTTTATGATTACCTCCGATGATATATTCGATGACATCCGTGGACGAGTGGTGAATACACCGGTTCACAGGGTATCTCTGAGGTCCCGGAATCGATTCCCGGTCGGGTCGATGTAGAAAAAAACACTTTTCTCCATTTTCTCGCGTCTGGGTGTTTGCGATGCCTTCGTTGTTTCCAGTTTCAAAACACTACTGCTTTAGTTGCTTACTCTGGGATAAAAGCAATATATGTGATGATGTCCCTTCCAATGAATGTGACAGATTGTTAAAAATACTAGATTGACGTCTTGGTTGGTGAAAGTTTGGACAGTGATTATTTCTCTGAAATTTCAAAGAGTTTTTATTCCGGGACTTTGTACTTAGTACCAGAAAATACTGAACTGTCACATAAGATAAACTGCTATCTGCTATATAAAAAGACGATTGAAATTCGGTACAAGAAGTGCATCAACTGCGCCCGAGTTGGAATACAATTAGTATTAGTTAGAAGTATAATTAATATTCAAGACTGTGAAGTTTGTTAAGTCACGATAGCCGAGTGGTTGGGTGGTCGGAATTTCGAGTCGAGAGACCCGAGTTCGATCCCCAGGTGGCAGGCACGTACCAATGGGTTTTTCAAAAACTTATGTACGAATAACGTTGGCTTGGTCATAAAGACGGCGACGTGCTCACCACCTGTCACGTTGTCCCGAAAATATCTTCGGTGGAAGGTGGGTCGAAAAGACTTAATCGTCTAGACTAGTCCTCTGTCTGCCCCTGTAAAGGGAATTGCGTGAAGATATTTATATTTATTTTATTTATTTAAGTTTGTTAATAAGATTGCTGTGTGGTGTTGGCATAAAATTAAGCATTCTTTTTCCCCTTTTTTCCCGTAGTTGAAGGGGATAACGAGGTGATCGTAAGAGGTGATTAACGGAGAATGAGCATTGTTTATCGCAATGGCTACCAACAGATGGGCGAACAATTATGCATGCCGCAAAAAATAGAATAGAAGGTACGAGATATCTAGTGCTGCGATCGCCAATCCAAGCGTTATGGCATGTCCTCCATGCAGTAGTAGCATATGTCCTGCCGTGATAATTAAAGACCCTTGACATATAAAAAAAGAACGTAAGTACATGCTCACAATACTTCGCTTAGCATCACGATAGCCGAAGTCGTTGGTTGATCGGAATTCGAGTCAAGAAATCCGAGTTCGTTTCCCAGGCGGTAGGCTCATACCTATGTGGTTTTTTCCAAATCTTATATACGATTTACATCGTTATAATCAACATAAAGACCTGGCTCTCCGACAGTGGAGAGCCTATGCCTAGTATCCCCAAAAATGT
>JAGSMR010000872.1:0-24979 GCA_029286605.1 Sericinus montela | reverse complement strand
CCGTCGCCGTCTTGAAGTCCAAGCCAACGATATAATTCGTACATGTGTTTTTGAAAACCCTATTGTTACGAGCCTGCCACTTGGAGATCGAACTCGGGTCTCTGGAGTCGTAATTCCACGACCATCCAACCAGTCGGCTATCGTGATTTCGATATCTGACCTGAATTTGAAAACTTTAAGTGATATGATGATAAAAAATTTGTTCATCTGCGGGCGTTTAGCATAAAGTGAATATTATATTGTCAAACTTATCTATATCATGATAAACCTTTACTAGTTACCATTACTACTTCTTTCCATTCCATTCAGTCATTTATTCATTGAAATAAAATATACATGACATCTATAGATGGTATTTTTTAATTCCACCACAGTAGACAGAGGTCTACACAATTAAGTCCTCTCGGCCGACCTTCCACCGAAGACATTTTTTTATACAACGTGACAAGTGGTGAGCCCGTCGCCGTCTTGAAGTCCAAGCCAACGATATGTAAATCGTTCGTAAGTTTTTGAAAAACCCATTGATACGAGCCTTGGGTCTACTGACTTTAATTCCGATCTAGGCTATCGTAACTTTTTATTAATGTGGCTCTTTGTATTAAAAAAAATCGTATGAAATTTTTCTTCAATAAACTTCTGGAACCGGTAAATGTCTTAATAGGCACAATGCACAATGATAAGAGTTATAAATAAAATATCTTCACGCCTTTCCCCATAGAGGGGTAGACATAGGTCTAGTCTAGATAATTAAGTCAATTAAGAATTTTTAAGGTTTTTCACTTTGTGGCCTCTTGCGATGTCTACCGGAAGAAGTGGCATATACATATATACATATGACAAATACATAGAACTACCTAACTTTAATTACTATTAAGAGCTTGATAACAATACTCTTTAAGGGAGATGGGTGGGAGGATGTTTGTCCAGTAGCAGACTTAGTATATGTGTGTGAATATACAGCCTCCATGTAAGAAAAATTCGTTTCTTAAGTAAATAACGCCCTCTCAAGTGGCTGCCAATTCGTTTTCGAAGAAACACTCGATTATTATGTCACCTACATAAAATCCTAAACAACCCCTCCCCTCCATACTACCTGTTTTCCTTCGTTCATTCTCCAGATTCTCCATGTAGATCCCATATTAGAACTCTCCTTCACCATCCTGTCCATAACTCTAATTTTTATAAATAACATTTTGTGTGTACACAAATTTATAAATAAATAAAAAACGAAGGCATTCAATGTCGTTGAGACTGAAATAGAAAGTGGGTGGAAAGAAATGAAACAGAACACGTTTTGTAATAACTTATAATTCTAAAATATTTACAATGAAACATTCAAGTCTCAATATGAGAGTGAGTAATGGATATTTGTTAAATGAATCGGAGGCACAACGGTACATTATGGTAATTATTATATATATAACAGTTCTTTGCACAAGCTTCTCTGTTGCTGTTTTATCATGAATAATTGCTTATATATTAACACATGTCACTGTAACCGAGGAAATGACTTGGTGAAGATATTTAGAAGTAAATTTGTTATGACTATGTGTGCGCTCCTTATTGTTTCTCGAAAAAAATCTAAATTCTGAGTTTTCAGTATAGAGATTATTGTCTATGGATGAGTGGAACGCGTTTAGAAACGACATCGGTTGATTTGGTCGCTTTCGTGCGCATCACAAACAACAGGAAAGGAGCAGGCTCAGTTGAAGTGGAACTTGAACTGGAAGGGGCTGCCGTGCTGGAAGTGGTGGAAGCCGGGTGGAAGGGCGCGCCGCGCTGCGCCTCGGGGTCCAGCGGGTCGCTGCCCGCGTCGAACTGCGACCGCTTCTCGGGGTCCGTCAGCACCTGCGCGCGTCTCGCTTTTACACTATGCAGCTTCCGCTGTAGCCTGTACTGAGGGCTCGGGCATGAGCCAACTCTCAAAACTCTTTGTTTTTCACCTTTTAGTTACGATAGCCGAGTGGTTGGGCGACTCATTCCCAGGTGGCAGGCTCATATCAATGGGTTTTACAAAACCTTCAGTTCGAATTATATCGTTCGCTTGGACATAAAGACGGTAACAGGCTTACCACCTGTCGAGTTGTCCCAAAAATGTCTTCGGTGGAAGATGGGCCGAAAGGACTTACTGTCTTGACCCTCTGTGTATTATTATTAGTATATTATTATTTTGTTGATACGAAAATAAATGTTTATATAATTTTAAGTTAAATAGTTGCTCTGAGAACAAATCATAATTTTATGAGGTTCCAATGTACTGCAATAGATTTTAACAAGTCGTTAGGAAGACTGACAATATTTCATGTATCGTCAATATTTTTTATTTTTCAGCGCACGCCAAATAATAATTTTTATTTTACTTTTATGATAAATTTTTGTTACCTTAGCCTACTTTACTGTAATTTTTGTAGACATCTCATGTTTGAGAAAAGAAAATAGCACATGTTAGTTGCTGATAATTAGTAAAGTTTGTATAGTTCAATACAAATTTTGAAATCATTTTAGTAACTTTTTAGTTTAACTGTAACAATCAAACATGGCGCGTATTAGAATATTTCTTAAATAAAGAGCAGTCTCTTAAAAATACGACGCCTCGTTTGGGATTTTGAATAAACTTAGACGTTAAGAAAACCCACGAAGGAAGCGGACGAGGCGATTTTAATAAAAAATTGAGAAATAATGGAGAAATATGCAAAATCCCATCGTCCACGTCCTAAATTCGAGAATTTACAAAGCGAAGACGTCAGCCCTGAATATTCATCTCGAATACTACCAGAGACTAGGCGCTTGTGGTCTTCGTGATTCCTTGATATCTATTTAAATGGATTATTTAATAAATTATTTGCAAATAAACAACAGTGTTTTTTATGAATTTTCCTTATTATTTTGTTGATACGAAAATAAATGTTTATATAATTTTAAGTTAAATAGTTGCTCTGAGAACAAATCATAATTTTATGAGGTTCCAATGTACTGCAATAGATTTTAACAAGTCGTTAGGAAGACTGACAATATTTCATGTATCGTCAATATTTTTTATTTTTCAGCGCACGCCAAATAATAATTTTTATTTTACTTTTATGATAAATTTTTGTTACCTTAGCCTACTTTACTGTAATTTTTGTAGACATCTCATGTTTGAGAAAAGAAAATAGCACATGTTAGTTGCTGATAATTAGTAAAGTTTGTATAGTTCAATACAAATTTTGAAATCATTTTAGTAACTTTTTAGTTTAACTGTAACAATCAAACATACAAAAAAATCAATTTTTTCTCTTTATAACTAATATGATATTATAATTTTAAATGATTATAGATCACATATTGAAAAATATGTCTTAAAACAGTTTAGGAAAGCGCTGTTTTGACTGTTTTTGTTTGATTTCTATATAATTTAGATCCCATGTATGTGGATGAAGTTATTCCTATAAAAAACAAACGTTAAGAACTACAAATTTACACTTTGTATCATATGATAAACACTAAAAAAACATATGTTTGTACTTGAAATTAGTGTGATTGAGTAGAAACATTTAAATTTAAAGAACTAAAGATACAATTAAATAAAACTAACTGTACCATATTATGAGTTTGTTGAAAACTCTATGCATTAAGAAAATTATATGGTTGCTCAAGAAATGTAATGCATATGCAAATTAAATATTTACAATGAAACATTCAAGTCTCAATATGAGAGTGAGTAATGGATATTTGTTAAATGAATCGGAGGCACAACGGTACATTATGGTAATTATTATATATATAACAGTTCTTTGCACAAGCTTCTCTGTTGCTGTTTTATCATGAATAATTGCTTATATATTAACACATGTCACTGTAACCGAGGAAATGACTTGGTGAAGATATTTAGAAGTAAATTTGTTATGACTATGTGTGCGTTCCTTATTGTTTCTCGAAAAAAAATCTAAATTCTGAGTTTTCAGTATAGAGATTATTGTCTATGGATGAGTGGAACGCGTTTAGAAACGACATCGGTTGATTTGGTCGCTTTCGTGCGCATCACAAACAACGGGAAAGGAGCGGGCTCAGTTGAAGTGGAACTTGAACTGGAAGGGGCTGCCGTGCTGGAAGTGGTGGAAGCCGGAGTGGAAGGGCGCGCCGCGCTGCGCCTCGGGGTCCAGCGGGTCGCTGCCCGCGTCGAACTGCGACCGCTTCTCGGGGTCCGTCAGCACCTGCGCGCGTCCCGCTCATACACTATACAGCTTCCGCTGTAGCCTGTACTGAGGGCTCGGGCATGAGCCAACTCTCAAAACTCTTTGTTTTTTCACCTTTTAGTTACGATAGCCGAGTGGTTGGGCGACTCATTCCCAGGTGGCAGGCTCATATCAATGGGTTTTTTACAAAACCTTCAGTTCGAATTATATCGTTCGCTTGGACATAAAGACGGTAACAGGCTTACCACCTGTCGAGTTGTCCCAAAAAATGTCTTCGGTGGAAGATGGGCCGAAAGGACTTACTGTCTTGACCCTCTGTGTATTATTATTAGTATATTATTATTTTCACACATTTAGCTTTACACCATATTCATCCGAATATTGTCAATCGCGCCGTACGCACACATATCATTATAAGCATACGCCTTTTATATCAATATATTTATCATTTATATCAACCTCAAATCTTTCAGTCTTACTCCTGCTATAGCATCATTGATCAATACCATATCATATCAAAAGAAGAGGTTTGCGAACCGTGTTTGCGTACCCAAACAAAAGCACTTGTGTTATGAAATCGGAAAAATACCACAAACATGACTCGAGAGAATATAGAAAGTAATTTTCTACATTGACCCGTCCAAGAAACAAACCCAAAAGCTTAGAGCTGGCGATATATAATTTAGATCCCATGTATGTGGATGAAGTTATTCCTATAAAAACAAACGTTAAGAACTACAAATTTACACTTTGTATCATATGATAAACACTAAAAAACATATGTTTGTACTTGAAATTAGTGTGATTGAGTAGAAACATTTAAATTTAAAGAACTAAAGATACAATTAAATAAAACTAACTGTACCATATTATGAGTTTGTTGAAAACTCTATGCATTAAGAAAATTATATGGTTGCTCAAGAAATGTAATGCATATGCAAATTAAATATTTACAATGTTAGACCAGGATCACAACAAAATAACTTAATTCAAATAAATATATTTCACTTCGCGGCCCGCCGAGACTGAACACGTCGGACATTTGTTGAAGGACGATTTTATGGGACGCGAGCAGTACCAGCGACCGACCATTTGCCACAACACGCGGCACACCCGAATATGTCCCATATTCGTATTGAATACAGTCTATTTATATACTCACAGATGTTTGATAAAATTACTAATCAGCTGAAATCATATTACAAAAATAGACAGTATCACAATGCAGTAAGAGCAATAATTGCTCGAATATCGCTCAACGAAATCAAACATGGCGCGTATTAGAATATTTCTTAAATAAAGAGCAGTCTCTTAAAAATACGACGCCTCGTTTGGGATTTTGAATAAACTTAGACGTTAAGAAAACCCACGAAGGAAGCGGACGAGGCGATTTTAATAAAAAATTGAGAAATAATGGAGAAATATGCAAAATCCCATCGTCCACGTCCTAAATTCGAGAATTTACAAAGCGAAGACGTCAGCCCTGAATATTCATCTCGAATACTACCAGAGACTAGGCGCTTGTGGTCTTCGTGATTCCTTGATATCTATTTAAATGGATTATTTAATAAATTATTTGCAAATAAACAACAGTGTTTTTTATGAATTTTCCTTATTATTTTGTTGATACGAAAATAAATGTTTATATAATTTTAAGTTAAATAGTTGCTCTGAGAACAAATCATAATTTTATGAGGTTCCAATGTACTGCAATAGATTTTAACAAGTCGTTAGGAAGACTGACAATATTTCATGTATCGTCAATATTTTTTATTTTTCAGCGCACGCCAAATAATAATTTTTATTTTACTTTTATGATAAATTTTTGTTACCTTAGCCTACTTTACTGTAATTTTTGTAGACATCTCATGTTTGAGAAAAGAAAATAGCACATGTTAGTTGCTGATAATTAGTAAAGTTTGTATAGTTCAATACAAATTTTGAAATCATTTTAGTAACTTTTTAGTTTAACTGTAACAATCAAACATACAAAAAAATCAATTTTTTCTCTTTATAACTAATATGATATTATAATTTTAAATGATTATAGATCACATATTGAAAAATATGTCTTAAAACAGTTTAGGAAAGCGCTGTTTTGACTGTTTTTCTATATAATTTAGATCCCATGTATGTGGATGAAGTTATTCCTATAAAAAACAAACGTTAAGAACTACAAATTTACACTTTGTATCATATGATAAACACTAAAAAAACATATGTTTGTACTTGAAATTAGTGTGATTGAGTAGAAACATTTAAATTTAAAGAACTAAAGATACAATTAAATAAAACTAACTGTACCATATTATGAGTTTGTTGAAAACTCTATGCATTAAGAAAATTATATGGTTGCTCAAGAAATGTAATGCATATGCAAATTAAATATTTACAATGTTAGACCAGGATCACAACAAAATAACTTAATTCAAATAAATATATTTCACTTCGCGGCCCGCCGGGACTGAACACGTCGGACATTTGTTGAAGGACGATTTTATGCGACGCGAGCAGTACCAGCGACCGACCATTTGCCACAACACGCGGCACACCCGAATATGTCCCATATTCGTATTGGAATACAGTCTATTTATATACTCACAGATGTTTGATAAAATTACTAATCAGCTGAAATCATATTACAAAAATAGACAGTATCACAATGCAGTAAGAGCAATAATTGCTCGAATATCGCTCAACGAAATCCAAACATGGCGCGTATTAGAATATTTCTTAAATAAAGAGCAGTCTCTTAAAAATACGACGCCTCGTTTGGGATTTTGAATAAACTTAGACGTTAAGAAAACCCACGAAGGAAGCGGACGAGGCGATTTTAATAAAATAAATTAGAAATAATGGAGAAATATGCAAAATCCCATCGTCCACGTCCTAAATTCGAGAATTTACAAAACCTACGTAAAGTAAATTGCCGCAAGCGAATACGTCAGCCCTGAATATTCATCTCGAATACTACCAGAGACTAGGCGCTTGTGGTCTTCGTGATTCCTTGATATCTATTTAAATGGATTATTTAATAAATTATTTGCAAATAAACAACAGTGTTTTTTATGAATTTTCCTTATTATTTTGTTGATACGAAAATAAATGTTTATATAATTTTAAGTTAAATAGTTGCTCTGAGAACAAATCATAATTTTATGAGGTTCCAATGTACTGCAATAGATTTTAACAAGTCGTTAGGAAGACTGACAATATTTCATGTATCGTCAATATTTTTTATTTTTCAGCGCACGCCAAATAATAATTTTTATTTTACTTTTATGATAAATTTTTGTTACCTTAGCCTACTTTACTGTAATTTTTGTAGACATCTCATGTTTGAGAAAAGAAAATAGCACATGTTAGTTGCTGATAATTAGTAAAGTTTGTATAGTTCAATACAAATTTTGAAATCATTTTAGTAACTTTTTAGTTTAACTGTAACAATCAAACATACAAAAAAATCAATTTTTTCTCTTTATAACTAATATGATATTATAATTTTAAATGATTATAGATCACATATTGAAAAATATGTCTTAAAACAGTTTAGGAAAGCGCTGTTTTGACTGTTTTTCTATATAATTTAGATCCCATGTATGTGGATGAAGTTATTCCTATAAAAAACAAACGTTAAGAACTACAAATTTACACTTTGTATCATATGATAAACACTAAAAAAACATATGTTTGTACTTGAAATTAGTGTGATTGAGTAGAAACATTTAAATTTAAAGAACTAAAGATACAATTAAATAAAACTAACTGTACCATATTATGAGTTTGTTGAAAACTCTATGCATTAAGAAAATTATATGGTTGCTCAAGAAATGTAATGCATATGCAAATTAAATATTTACAATGAAACATTCAAGTCTCAATATGAGAGTGAGTAATGGATATTTGTTAAATGAATCGGAGGCACAACGGTACATTATGGTAATTATTATATATATAACAGTTCTTTGCACAAGCTTCTCTGTTGCTGTTTTATCATGAATAATTGCTTATATATTAACACATGTCACTGTAACCGAGGAAATGACTTGGTGAAGATATTTAGAAGTAAATTTGTTATGACTATGTGTGCGCTCCTTATTGTTTCTCGAAAAAAATCTAAATTCTGAGTTTTCAGTATAGAGATTATTGTCTATGGATGAGTGGAACGCGTTTAGAAACGACATCGGTTGATTTGGTCGCTTTCGTGCGCATCACAAACTACGGGAAAGGAGCGGGCTCAGTTGAAGTGGAACTTGCACTGGAAGGGGCTGCCGTGCTGGAAGTGGTGGAAGCCGGAGTGGAAGGGCGCGCCGCGCTGCGCCTCGGGGTCCAGCGGGTCGCTGCCCGCGTCGAACTGCGACCGCTTCTCGGGGTCCGTCAGCACCTGCGCGCGTCTCGCTTTTACACTATGCAGCTTCCGCTGTAGCCTGTACTGAGGGCTCGGGCATGAGCCAACTCTCAAAACTCTTTGTTTTTTCACCTTTTAGTTACGATAGCCGAGTGGTTGGGCGACTCATTCCCAGGTGGCAGGCTCATATCAATGGGTTTTTTACAAAACCTTCAGTTCGAATTATATCGTTCGCTTGGACATAAAGACGGTAACAGGCTTACCACCTGTCGAGTTGTCCCAAAAAATGTCTTCGGTGGAAGATGGGCCGAAAGGACTTACTGTCTTGACCCTCTGTGTATTATTATTAGTATATTATTATTTTCACACATTTAGCTTTACACCACATTCATCCGAATATTTTCAATCGCGCCGTACGCACACATATCATTATAAGCATACGCCTTTTATATCAATATATTTATCATTTATATCAACCTCAAATCTTTCAGTCTTACTCCTGCTATAGCATCATTGATCAATACCATATCATATCACAAGAAGAGGTTTGCGAACCGTGTTTGCGTACCAAACAAAAGCACTTGTGTTATGAAATCGGAAAAATACCACAAACATGACTCGAGAGAATATAGAAAGTAATTTTCTACATTGACCCGTCCAAGAAACAAACCCAAAAGCTTAGAGCTGGCGATAAATAATAAATAAATATCTTCACGCAATTCCCGATATAGGGGTAGACAGAGGTCTAGTCCGGACAATTAAGACCCTTTGACCCACCTTCCACCGAAGATATTTTCGGGACAACGTGACAGATGGTGAGCCCGTCGCCGTCTTGAAGTCCAAGCCAACGATATAATTCGTACATGTGTTTTGAAAACCCTATTGTTACGAGCCTGCCACTTGGAGATCGAACTCGGGTCTCTGGAGTCGTAATTCCACGACCATCCAACCAGTCGGCTATCGTGATTTCGATATCTGACCTGAATTTGAAAACTTTAAGTGATATGATGATAAAAATTTGTTCATCTGCGGGCGTTTAGCATAAAGTGAATATTATATTGTTAAATTTATCTATATCATGATAAACCTTTACTAGTTACCATTACTACTTCTTTCCATTCCATTCAGTCATTTATTCATAGAAATAAAACATACATGACATCTATAGATGGTATTTTTTAATTCCACCACAGTAGACAGAGGTCTACACAATTAAGTCCTCTCGGCCGACCTTCCACCGAAGACATTTTTTATACAACGTGACAAGTGGTGAGCCCGTCGCCGTCTTGAAGTCCAAGCCAACGATATGTAAATCGTTCGTAAGTTTTTGAAAAACTCATTGATACGAGCCTTGGGGATCGAAATCAGGTCTTCTGACTTTAATTCCGATCATCCAACCACTAGGCTATCGTAACTTTTTATTAATGTGGCTCTTTGTATTAAAAAAAATCGTATGAAATTTTTCTTCAATAAACTTCTGGAACCGGTAAATGTCTTAATAGGCACAATGCACAATGATAAGAGTTATAAATAAAATATCTTCACGCCTTTCCCCATAGAGGGGTAGACATAGGTCTAGTCTAGATAATTAAGTCAATTAAGGATTTTTAAGGTTTTTCACTTTGTGGCCTCTTGCGATGTCTACCGGAAGAAGTGGCATATACATATATACATATGACAAATACATAGAACTACCTAACTTTAATTACTATTAAGAGCTTGATAACAATACTCTTTAAGGGAGATGGGTGGGAGGATGTTTGTCCAGTAGCAGACTTAGTATATGTGTGTGAATATACAGCCTCCATGTAAGAAAAATTCGTTTCTTAAGTAAATAACGCCCTCTCAAGTGGCTGCCAATTCGTTTTCGAAGAAACACTCGATTATTATGTCACCTACATAAAATCCTAAACAACCCCTCCCCTCCATACTACCTGTTTTCCTTCGTTCATTCTCCAGATTCTCCATGTAGATCCCATATTAGAACTCTCCTTCACCATCCTGTCCATAACTCTAATTTTTATAAATATTCCTTTGCTGTCCATGCAGTCAGATTATGGAATTCACTGCTGCCTAACATAAGAGATTCTAGAACTCTTCTGACCTTCAAGAAACGCGTCAAAGGGTACTATTTGGCATTATCTTAATGTCATGAATTACTTATGTATCCATATATATGCTTTATATTATATATGTATATGTATGTGTATGTGTGTGTATGTATGTGTAAATTATGTGTATGCACTAAGTTTGTCTATTATATCAGTCCTATCCTATGTGGGTGCAAACTCTTTGTATCATTTTTTATAAATAACATTTTGTGTGTACACAAATTTATAAATAAATAAAAAAACGAAGGCATTCAATGTCGTTGAGACTGAAATAGAAAGTGGGTGGAAAGAAATGAAACAGAACACGTTTTGTAATAACTTATAATTCTAAAATATTTACAATGTTAGACCAGGATCACAACAAAATAACTTAATTCAAATAAATATATTTCACTTCGCGGCCCGCCGGGACTGAACACGTCGGACATTTGTTGAAGGACGATTTTATGGGACGCGAGCAGTACCAGCGACCGACCATTTGCCACAACACGCGGCACACCCGAATATGTCCCATATTCGTATTGAAATACAGTCTATTTATATACTCACAGATGTTTGATAAAATTACTAATCAGCTGAAATCATATTACAAAAATAGACAGTATCACAATGCAGTAAGAGCAATAATTGCTCGAATATCGCTCAACGAAATCCAAACATGGCGCGTATTAGAATATTTCTTAAATAAAGAGCAGTCTCTTAAAAATACGACGCCTCGTTTGGGATTTTGAATAAACTTAGACGTTAAGAAAACCCACGAAGGAAGCGGACGAGGCGATTTTAATAAAATAAATTAGAAATAATGGAGAAATATGCAAAATCCCATCGTCCACGTCCTAAATTCGAGAATTTACAAAACCTACGTAAAGTAAATTGCCGCAAGCGAAGACGTCAGCCCTGAATATTCATCTCGAATACTACCAGAGACTAGGCGCTTGTGGTCTTCGTGATTCCTTGATATCTATTTAAATGGATTATTTAATAAATTATTTGCAAATAAACAACAGTGTTTTTTATGAATTTTCCTTATTATTTTGTTGATACGAAAATAAATGTTTATATAATTTTAAGTTAAATAGTTGCTCTGAGAACAAATCATAATTTTATGAGGTTCCAATGTACTGCAATAGATTTTAACAAGTCGTTAGGAAGACTGACAATATTTCATGTATCGTCAATATTTTTTATTTTTCAGCGCACGCCAAATAATAATTTTTATTTTACTTTTATGATAAATTTTACTAATCAGCTGAAATCATATTACAAAAATAGACAGTATCACAATGCAGTAAGAGCAATAATTGCTCGAATATCGCTCAACGAAATCCAAACATGGCGCGTATTAGAATATTTCTTAAATAAAGAGCAGTCTCTTAAAAATACGACGCCTCGTTTGGGATTTTGAATAAACTTAGACGTTAAGAAAACCCACGAAGGAAGCGGACGAGGCGATTTTAATAAAAAAAATGAGAAATAATGGAGAAATATGCAAAATCCCATCGTCCACGTCCTAAATTCGAGAATTTACAAAGCGAAGACGTCAGCCCTGAATATTCATCTCGAATACTACCAGAGACTAGGCGCTTGTGGTCTTCGTGATTCCTTGATATCTATTTAAATGGATTATTTAATAAATTATTTGCAAATAAACAACAGTGTTTTTTATGAATTTTCCTTATTATTTTGTTGATACGAAAATAAATGTTTATATAATTTTAAGTTAAATAGTTGCTCTGAGAACAAATCATAATTTTATGAGGTTCCAATGTACTGCAATAGATTTTAACAAGTCGTTAGGAAGACTGACAATATTTCATGTATCGTCAATATTTTTATTTTTCAGCGCACGCCAAATAATAATTTTTATTTTACTTTTATGATAAATTTTGTTACCTTAGCCTACTTTACTGTAATTTTTGTAGACATCTCATGTTTGAGAAAAGAAAATAGCACATGTTAGTTGCTGATAATTAGTAAAGTTTGTATAGTTCAATACAAATTTTGAAATCATTTTAGTAACTTTTTAGTTTAACTGTAACAATCAAACATACAAAAAAATCAATTTTTTCTCTTTATAACTAATATGATATTATAATTTTAAATGATTATAGATCACATATTGAAAAATATGTCTTAAAACAGTTTAGGAAAGCGCTGTTTTGACTGTTTTTGTTTGATTTCTATATAATTTAGATCCCATGTATGTGGATGAAGTTATTCCTATAAAAAACAAACGTTAAGAACTACAAATTTACACTTTGCATTATATGATGAACTCAAAAAAAACATCTGATTGTACTTGAAATTAGTGTGATTGAGTAGAAACATTTAAATTTAAAGAACTAAAGATACAATTAAATAAAACTAACTGTACCATATTATGAGTTTGTTGAAAACTCTATGCGTTAAGAAAATTAAATGGTTGCTCAAGAAATGTAATGCATATGCAAATTAAATATTTACAATGAAACATTCAAGTCTCAATATGAGAGTGAGTAATGTATATTTGTTAAATGAAACGGAGGCACAACGGTACATTATGGTAATTATTATATATAACAGTTCTTTGCACAAGCTTCTCTGTTGCTGTTTTATCATGAATAATTGCTTATATACATGTCACTGTGACCGAGGAAATGACTTGGTGAAGATATTTAGAAGTAAATTTGTTATGACTATGTTTGCGTTCCTTATTGTTTCTGAGTTTTCAGTACAGAGATTATTGTCTATGGATGAGTGGAACGCGTTTAGAAACGACATCGGTTGATTTGGTCGCTTTCGTGCGCATCACAAACAACGGGAAAGGAGCGGGCTCAGTTGAAGTGGAACTTGAACTGGAAGGGGCTGCCGTGCTGGAAGTGGTGGAAGCCGGAGTGGAAGGGCGCGCCGCGCTGCGCCTCGGGGTCCAGCGGGTCGCTGCCCGCGTCGAACTGCGACCGCTTCTCGGGGTCCGTCAGCACCTGCGCGCGTCCCGCTCATACACTATACAGCTTCCGCTGTAGCCTGTACTGAGGGCTCGGGCATGAGCCAACTCTCAAAACTCTTTGTTTTTTCACCTTTTAGTTACGATAGCCGAGTGGTTGGGCGACTCATTCCCAGGTGGCAGGCTCATATCAATGGGTTTTTATAAAACCTTTAGTTCGAATTATATCGTTCGCTTGGACATAAAGACGGTAACAGGCTTACCACCTGTCGAGTTGTCCCAAAAAATGTCTTCGGTGGAAGATGGGCCGAAAGGACTTACTGTCTTGACCCTCTGTGTATTATTATTAGTATATTATTATTTTCACACATTTAGCTTTACACCATATTCATCCGAATATTGTCAATCGCGCCGTACGCACACATATCATTATAAGCATACGCCTTTTATATCAATATATTTATCATTTATATCAACCTCAAATCTTTCAGTCTTACTCCTGCTATAGCATCATTGATCAATACCATATCATATCAAAAGAAGAGGTTTGCGAACCGTGTTTGCGTACCCAAACAAAAGCACTTGTGTTATGAAATCGGAAAAATACCACAAACATGACTCGAGAGAATATAGAAAGTAATTTTCTACATTGACCTGTCCAAGAAACAAACCCAAAAGCTTAGAGCTGGCGATAAATAATAAATAAATATCTTCACGCAATTCCCGATATAGGGGTAGACAGAGGTCTAGTGCAGACAATTAAGACCCTTTGACCCACCTTCCACCGAAGATATTTTCGGGACAACGTGACAGATGGTGAGCCCGTCGCCGTCTTTATGTCCAAGCCAACGATATAATTCGTACATGTGTTTTTGAAAACCCTATTGTTACGAGCCTGCCACTTGGAGATCGAACTCGGGTCTCTGGAGTCGTAATTCCACGACCATCCAACCAGTCGGCTATCGTGATTTCGATATCTGACCTGAATTTGAAAACTTTAAGTGATATGATGATAAAAAATTTGTTCATCTGCGGGCGTTTAGCATAAAGTGAATATTATATTGTCAAACTTATCTATATCATGATAAACCTTTACTAGTTACCATTACTACTTCTTTCCATTCCATTCAGTCATTTATTCATTGAAATAAAATATACATGACATCTATAGATGGTATTTTTTAATTCCACCACAGTAGACAGAGGTCTAGTCCAGACAATTAAGACCCTTTGACCCACCTTCCACCGA
The DNA here is from genome assembly GCA_029286605.1 of Sericinus montela. NCBI lineage: Eukaryota > Metazoa > Arthropoda > Insecta > Lepidoptera > Papilionidae > Sericinus > Sericinus montela. The sequence goes on along the minus strand of JAGSMR010000872.1, from coordinate 10,173 downwards.
AGATATTTTCGGGACAACGTGACAGATGGTGAGCCCGTCGCCGTCTTGAAGTCCAAGCCAACGATATAATTCGTACATGTGTGTTTGAAAACCCTATTGTTACGAGCCTGCCACTTGGAGATCGAACTCGGGTCTCTGGAGTCGTAATTCCACGACCATCCAACCAGTCGGCTATCGTGATTTCGATATCTGACCTGAATTTGAAAACTTTAAGTGATATGATGATAAAAATTTGTTCATCTGCGGGCGTTTAGCATAAAGTGAATATTATATTGTTAAATTTATCTATATCATGATAAACCTTTACTAGTTACCATTACTACTTCTTTCCATTCCATTCAGTCATTTATTCATTGAAATAAAATATACATGACATCTATAGATGGTATTTTTTAATTCCACCACAGTAGACAGAGGTCTAGTCCAGACAATTAAGACCCTTTGACCCACCTTCCACCGAAGATATTTTCGGGACAACGTGACAGATGGTGAGCCCGTCGCCGTCTTTATGTCCAAGCCAACGATATAATTCGTACATGTGTTTTTGAAAACCCTATTGTTACGAGCCTGCCACTTGGAGATCGAACTCGGGTCTCTGGAGTCGTAATTCCACGACCATCCAACCAGTCGGCTATCGTGATTTCGATATCTGACCTGAATTTGAAAACTTTAAGTGATATGATGATAAAAAATTTGTTCATCTGCGGGCGTTTAGCATAAAGTGAATATTATATTGTTAAATTTATCTATATCATGATAAACCTTTACTAGTTACCATTACTACTTCTTTCCATTCCATTCAGTCATTTATTCATTGAAATAAATATACATGACATCTATAGATGGTATTTTTTAATTCCACCACAGTAGACAGAGGTCTACACAATTAAGTCCTCTCGGCCGACCTTCCACCGAAGACATTTTTATACAACGTGACAAGTGGTGAGCCCGTCGCCGTCTTGAAGTCCAAGCCAACGATATGTAAATCGTTCGTAAGTTTTGAAAACCCTATTGTTACGAGCCTGCCACTTGGAGATCGAACTCGGGTCTCTGGAGTCGTAATTCCACGACCATCCAACCAGTCGGCTATCGTGATTTCGATATCTGACCTGAATTTGAAAACTTTAAGTGATATGATGATAAAAATTTGTTCATCTGCGGGCGTTTAGCATAAAGTGAATATTATATTGTTAAATTTATCTATATCATGATAAACCTTTACTAGTTACCATTACTACTTCTTTCCATTCCATTCAGTCATTTATTCATTGAAATAAATATACATGACATCTATAGATGGTATTTTTTAATTCCACCACAGTAGACAGAGGTCTACACAATTAAGTCCTCTCGGCCGACCTTCCACCGAAGACATTTTTATACAACGTGACAAGTGGTGAGCCCGTCGCCGTCTTGAAGTCCAAGCCAACGATATGTAAATCGTTCGTAAGTTTTGAAAACCCTATTGTTACGAGCCTGCCACTTGGAGATCGAACTCGGGTCTCTGGAGTCGTAATTCCACGACCATCCAACCAGTCGGCTATCGTGATTTCGATATCTGACCTGAATTTGAAAACTTTAAGTGATATGATGATAAAAATTTGTTCATCTGCGGGCGTTTAGCATAAAGTGAATATTATATTGTTAAATTTATCTATATCATGATAAACCTTTACTAGTTACCATTACTACTTCTTTCCATTCCATTCAGTCATTTATTCATTGAAATAAATATACATGACATCTATAGATGGTATTTTTTAATTCCACCACAGTAGACAGAGGTCTACACAATTAAGTCCTCTCGGCCGACCTTCCACCGAAGACATTTTTATACAACGTGACAAGTGGTGAGCCCGTCGCCGTCTTAAATTTAAAGAACTAAAGATACAATTAAATAAAACTAACTGTACCATATTATGAGTTTGTTGAAAACTCTATGCATTAAGAAAATTATATGGTTGCTCAAGAAATGTAATGCATATGCAAATTAAATATTTACAATGAAACATTCAAGTCTCAATATGAGAGTGAGTAATGGATATTTGTTAAATGAATCGGAGGCACAACGGTACATTATGGTAATTATTATATATATAACAGTTCTTTGCACAAGCTTCTCTGTTGCTGTTTTATCATGAATAATTGCTTATATATTAACACATGTCACTGTAACCGAGGAAATGACTTGGTGAAGATATTTAGAAGTAAATTTGTTATGACTATGTGTGCGCTCCTTATTGTTTCTCGAAAAAAATCTAAATTCTGAGTTTTCAGTATAGAGATTATTGTCTATGGATGAGTGGAACGCGTTTAGAAACGACATCGGTTGATTTGGTCGCTTTCGTGCGCATCACAAACAACGGAAAGGAGCGGGCTCAGTTGAAGTGGAACTTGCACTGGAAGGGGCTGCCGTGCTGGAAGTGGTGGAAGCCGGAGTGGAAGGGCGCGCCGCGCTGCGCCTCGGGGTCCAGCGGGTCGCTGCCCGCGTCGAACTGCGACCGCTTCTCGGGGTCCGTCAGCACCTGCGCGCGTCTCGCTCTTACACTATACAGCTTCCGCTGTAGCCTGTACTGAGGGCTCGGGCATGAGCCAACTCTCAAAACTCTTTGTTTTTTCACCTTTTAGTTACGATAGCCGAGTGGTTGGGCGACTCATTCCCAGGTGGCAGGCTCATATCAATGGGTTTTTACAAAACCTTTACATCGAATTATATCGTTCGCATGGACGTAAAGACGGTAACAGGCTTACCACCTGTCGAGTTGTCCCAAAAAATGTCTTCGGTGGAAGATGGGCCGAAAGGACTTACTGTCTTGACCCTCTGTGTATTATTATTAGTATATTATTATTTTCACACATTTAGCTTTACACCATATTCATCCGAATACTGTCAATAGCGCCGTACGCACACATATCATTATAAGCATACGCCTTTTATATCAATATATTTATCATTTATATCAACCTTAAATCTTTCACTCTTACTCCTGCTATAGCATCATTGATCAATACCATATCATATCACAAGAAGAGGTTTACGAACCGTACAGTCTCTGATCCCAAACAAAAGCACTTGTGTTATGAAATCGCAAAAATACCACAAACATGACTCGAGAGAATATAGAAAGTAATTTTCTACATTGACCCGTCCAAGAAACAAACCCAAAAGCTTAGAGCTGGCGATAAATAATAAATAAATATCTTCACGCCTTTCCCCATAGAGGGGTAGACATAGGTCTAGTCTAGATAATTAAGTCAATTAAGGATTTTAAGGTTTTTCACTTTGTGGCCTCTTGCGATGTCTACCGGAAGAAGTGGCATATACATATATACATATGACAAATACATAGAACTACCTAACTTTAATTACTATTAAGAGCTTGATAACAATACTCTTTAAAGGAGATGGGTGGGAGGATGTTTGTCCAGTAGCAGACTTAGTATATGTGTGTGAATATACAGCCTCCATGTAAGAAAAATTCGTTTCTTAAGTAAATAACGCCCTCTCAAGTGGCTGCCAATTCGTTTTCGAAGAAACACTCGATTATTATGTCACCTACATAAAATCCTAAACAATCCCTCCCCTCCATACTACCTGTTTTCCTTCGTTCATTCTCCAGATTCTCCATGTAGATCCCATATTAGAACTCTCCTTCACCATCCTGTCCATAACTCTAATTTTTATACAACGTGACAAGTGGTGAGCCCGTCGCCGTCTTGAAGTCCAAGCCAACGATATAATTCGTACATGTGTTTTGAAAACCCTATTGTTACGAGCCTGCCACTTGGAGATCGAACTCGGGTCTCTGGAGTCGTAATTCCACGACCATCCAACCAGTCGGCTATCGTGATTTCGATATCTGACCTGAATTTGAAAACTTTAAGTGATATGATGATAAAAATTTGTTCATCTGCGGGCGTTTAGCATAAAGTGAATATTATATTGTCAAACTTATCTATATCATGATAAACCTTTACTAGTTACCATTACTACTTCTTTCCATTCCATTCAGTCATTTATTCATAGAAATAAAACATACATGACATCTATAGATGGTATTTTTAATTCCACCACAGTAGACAGAGGTCTACACAATTAAGTCCTCTCGGCCGACCTTCCACCGAAGACATTTTTATACAACGTGACAAGTGGTGAGCCCGTCGCCGTCTTTATGTCCAAGCCAACGATATGTAAATCGTTCGTAAGTTTTGAAAACCCTATTGTTACGAGCCTGCCACTTGGAGATCGAACTCGGGTCTCTGGAGTCGTAATTCCACGACCATCCAACCAGTCGGCTATCGTGATTTCGATATCTGACCTGAATTTGAAAACTTTAAGTGATATGATGATAAAAATTTGTTCATCTGCGGGCGTTTAGCATAAAGTGAATATTATATTGTTAAATTTATCTATATCATGATAAACCTTTACTAGTTACCATTACTACTTCTTTCCATTCCATTCAGTCATTTATTCATAGAAATAAAACATACATGACATCTATAGATGGTATTTTTAATTCCACCACAGTAGACAGAGGTCTACACAATTAAGTCCTCTCGGCCGACCTTCCACCGAAGACATTTTTATACAACGTGACAAGTGGTGAGCCCGTCGCCGTCTTTATGTCCAAGCCAACGATATAATTCGTACATGTGTTTTGAAAACCCTATTGTTACGAGCCTGCCACTTGGAGATCGAACTCGGGTCTCTGGAGTCGTAATTCCACGACCATCCAACCAGTCGGCTATCGTGATTTCGATATCTGACCTGAATTTGAAAACTTTAAGTGATATGATGATAAAAAAATTTGTTCATCTGCGGGCGTTTAGCATAAAGTGAATATTATATTGTCAAACTTATCTATATCATGATAAACCTTTACTAGTTACCATTACTACTTCTTTCCATTCCATTCAGTCATTTATTCATTGAAATAAAATATACATGACATCTATAGATGGTATTTTTAATTCCACCACAGTAGACAGAGGTCTACACAATTAAGTCCTCTCGGCCGACCTTCCACCGAAGACATTTTTTTATACAACGTGACAAGTGGTGAGCCCGTCGCCGTCTTGAAGTCCAAGCCAACGATATGTAAATCGTTCGTAAGTTTTGAAAACCCTATTGTTACGAGCCTGCCACTTGGAGATCGAACTCGGGTCTCTGGAGTCGTAATTCCACGACCATCCAACCAGTCGGCTATCGTGATTTCGATATCTGACCTGAATTTGAAAACTTTAAGTGATATGATGATAAAAATTTGTTCATCTGCGGGCGTTTAGCATAAAGTGAATATTATATTGTTAAATTTATCTATATCATGATAAACCTTTACTAGTTTCCATTACTACTTCTTTCCATTCCATTCAGTCATTTATTCCTAGAAATAAAACATACATGACATCTACAGATGGTATTTTTTAATTCGACCACAGTAGACAGAGGTCTACACAATTAAGTCCTCTCGGCCGACCTTCCACCGAAGACATTTTTTTATACAACGTGACAAGTGGTGAGCCCGTCGCCGTCTTGAAGTCCAAGCCAACGATATGTAAATCGTTCGTAAGTTTTGAAAACCCATTGATACGAGCCTTGGGGATCGAAATCAGGTCTACTGACTTTAATTCCGATCATCCAACCACTAGGCTATCGTGACTTTTTATTAATGTGGCTCTTCGTATGAAATTTTTTATTAAAAATCGTATGAAATTTTTCTTCAATAAATTTCTGGAACCGGTAAATGTCTTAATAGGCACAATGCACAATGATAAGAGTTATAAATAAAATATCTTCACGCCTTTCCCCATAGAGGGGTAGACATAGGTCTAGTCTAGATAATTAAGTCAATTAAGGATCTTTAAGGTTTTTCACTTTGTGGCCTCTTGCGATGTCTACCGGAAGAAGTGGCATATACATATATACATATGACAAATACATAGAACTACCTAACTTTAATTACTATTAAGAGCTTGATAACAATACTCTTTAAGGGAGATGGGTGGGAGGATGTTTGTCCAGTAGCAGACTTAGTATATGTGTGTGAATATACAGCCTCCATGTAAGAAAAATTCGTTTCTTAAGTAAATAACGCCCTCTCAAGTGGCTGCCACTTCGTTTTCGAAGAAACACTCGATTATTATGTCTCCTACATAAAATCCTAAACAACCCCTCCCCTCCATAGTACCTGTTTTCCTTCGTTCATTCTCCAGATTCTCCAATGTAGATCCCATATTAGAACTCTCCTTCACCATCCTGTCCATAACTCTAATTTTTATAAATATTCCTTTGCTGTCCATGCAGTCAGATTATGGAATTCACTGCTGCCTAACATAAGAGATTCTGGAACTCTTCTGACCTTCAAGAAACGCGTCAAAGGGTACTATTTGGCATTATCTTAATGTCATGAATTACTTATGTATCCATATATATGCTTTATATTATATATGTATATGTATGTGTATGTGTGTGTATGTATGTGTAAATTATGTGTATGCACTAAGTTTGTCTATTATATCAGTCCTATCCTATGTGGGTGCAAACTCTTTGTATCATTTTTTATAAATAACATTTTGTGTGTACACAAATTTATAAATAAATAAAAAAACGAAGGCATTCAATGTCGTTGAGACTGAAATAGAAAGTGGGTGGAAAGAAATGAAACAGAACACGTTTTGTAATAACTTATAATTCTAAAATATTTACAATGTTAGACCAGGATCACAACAAAATAACTTAATTCAAATAAATATATTTCACTTCGCGGCCCGCCGGGACTGAACACGTCGGACATTTGTTGAAGGACGATTTTATGGGACGCGAGCAGTACCAGCGACCGACCATTTGCCACAACACGCGGCACACCCGAATATGTCCCATATTCGTATTGGAATACAGTCTATTTATATACTCACAGATGTTTGATAAAATTACTAATCAGCTGAAATCATATTACAAAAATAGACAGTATCACAATGCAGTAAGAGCAATAATTGCTCGAATATCGCTCAACGAAATCCAAACATGGCGCGTATTAGAATATTTCTTAAATAAAGAGCAGTCTCTTAAAAATACGACGCCTCGTTTGGGATTTTGAATAAACTTAGACGTTAAGAAAACCCACGAAGGAAGCGGACGAGGCGATTTTAATAAAAAAAATGAGAAATAATGGAGAAATATGCAAAATCCCATCGTCCACGTCCTAAATTCGAGAATTTACAAAGCGAAGACGTCAGCCCTGAATATTCATCTCGAATACTACCGGAGACCAGGTGCTTGTGGTCTTCGTGATTCCTTGATATCTATTTAAATGGATTATTTAATAAATTATTTGCAAATAAACACTAGTGTTTTTTTATGAATTTTCCTTATTATTTTGTTGATACGAAAATAAATGTTTATGTAATTTTAAGTTAAATAGTTGCTCTGAGAACAAATCATAATTTTATGAGGTTCCAATGTACTGCAATAGATTTTAACAAGTCGTTAGGAAGACTGACAATATTTCATGTATCGTCAATATTTTTTATTTTTCAGCGCACGCCAAATAATAATTTTTATTTTACTTTTATGATAAATTTTTGTTACCTTAGCCTACTTTACTGTAATTTTTGTAGACATCTCATGTTTGAGAAAAGAAAATAGCACATGTTAGTTGCTGATAATTAGTAAAGTTTGTATAGTTCAATACAAATTTTGAAATCATTTTAGTAACTTTTTAGTTTAACTGTAACAATCAAACATACAAAAAAATCAATTTTTTTCTCTTTATAACTAATATGATATTATAATTTTAAATGATTATTGATCACATATTGAAAAATATGTCTTAAAACAGTTTAGGAAAGCGCTGTTTTGACTGTTTTTGTTTGATTTCTATATAATTTAGATCCCATGTATGTGAAATACTATGTGGATGAAGTTATTCCTATAAAAAAAAAGTTAACTTTGTATCATATGATAAAAACTAAAAAACTTATGTTTGTACTTGAAATTAGTGTGATTGAGTAGAAACATTTAAATTTAAAGAACTAAAGATACAATTAAATAAAACTAACTGTACCATATTATGAGTTTGTTGAAAACTCTATGCATTAAGAAAATTATATGGTTGCTCAAGAAATGTAATGCATATGCAAATTAAATATTTACAATGTTAGACCAGGATCACAACAAAATAACTTAATTCAAATAAATATATTTCACTTCGCGGCCCGCCGGGACTGAACACGTCGGACATTTGTTGAAGGACGATTTTATGGGACGCGAGCAGTACCAGCGACCGACCATTTGCCACAACACGCGGCACACCCGAATATGTCCCATATTCGTATTGGAATACAGTCTATTTATATACTCACAGATGTTTGATAAAATTACTAATCAGCTGAAATCATATTACAAAAATAGACAGTATCACAATGCAGTAAGAGCAATAATTGCTCGAATATCGCTCAACGAAATCCAAACATGGCGCGTATTAGAATATTTCTTAAATAAAGAGCAGTCTCTTAAAAATACGACGCCTCGTTTGGGATTTTGAATAAACTTAGACGTTAAGAAAACCCACGAAGGAAGCGGACGAGGCGATTTTAATAAAAAAAATGAGAAATAATGGAGAAATATGCAAAATCCCATCGTCCACGTCCTAAATTCGAGAATTTACAAAGCGAAGACGTCAGCCCTGAATATTCATCTCGAATACTACCAGAGACTAGGCGCTTGTGGTCTTCGTGATTCCTTGATATCTATTTAAATGGATTATTTAATAAATTATTTGCAAATAAACAACAGTGTTTTTTATGAATTTTCCTTATTATTTTGTTGATACGAAAATAAATGTTTATATAATTTTAAGTTAAATAGTTGCTCTGAGAACAAATCATAATTTTATGAGGTTCCAATGTACTGCAATAGATTTTAACAAGTCGTTAGGAAGACTGACAATATTTCATGTATCGTCAATATTTTTTATTTTTCAGCGCACGCCAAATAATAATTTTTATTTTACTTTTATGATAAATTTTTGTTACCTTAGCCTACTTTACTGTAATTTTTGTAGACATCTCATGTTTGAGAAAAGAAAATAGCACATGTTAGTTGCTGATAATTAGTAAAGTTTGTATAGTTCAATACAAATTTTGAAATCATTTTAGTAACTTTTTAGTTTAACTGTAACAATCAAACATACAAAAAAATCAATTTTTTCTCTTTATAACTAATATGATATTATAATTTTAAATGATTATAGATCACATATTGAAAAATATGTCTTAAAACAGTTTAGGAAAGCGCTGTTTTGACTGTTTTTGTTTGATTTCTATATAATTTAGATCCCATGTATGTGGATGAAGTTATTCCTATAAAAAACAAACGTTAAGAACTACAAATTTACACTTTGTATCATATGATAAACACTAAAAAAACATCTGTTTGTACTTGAAATTAGTGTGATTGAGTAGAAACATTTAAATTTAAAGAACTAAAGATACAATTAAATAAAACTAACTGTACCATATTATGAGTTTGTTGAAAACTCTATGCATTAAGAAAATTATATGGTTGCTCAAGAAATGTAATGCATATGCAAATTAAATATTTACAATGAAACATTCAAGTCTCAATATGAGAGTGAGTAATGGATATTTGTTAAATGAATCGGAGGCACAACGGTACATTATGGTAATTATTATATATATAACAGTTCTTTGCACAAGCTTCTCTGTTGCTGTTTTATCATGAATAATTGCTTATATATTAACACATGTCACTGTAACCGAGGAAATGACTTGGTGAAGATATTTAGAAGTAAATTTGTTATGACTATGTGTGCGCTCCTTATTGTTTCTCGAAAAAAATCTAAATTCTGAGTTTTCAGTATAGAGATTATTGTCTATGGATGAGTGGAACGCGTTTAGAAACGACATCGGTTGATTTGGTCGCTTTCGTGCGCATCACAAACAACGGAAAGGAGCGGGCTCAGTTGAAGTGGAACTTGAACTGGAAGGGGCTGCCGTGCTGGAAGTGGTGGAAGCCGGGTGGAAGGGCGCGCCGCGCTGCGCCTCGGGGTCCAGCGGGTCGCTGCCCGCGTCGAACTGCGACCGCTTCTCGGGGTCCGTCAGCACCTGCGCGCGTCTCGCTCATACACTATACAGCTTCCGCTGTAGCCT
>JAGSMR010000870.1:0-11988 GCA_029286605.1 Sericinus montela | reverse complement strand
CGATAAAGCTCGGCTCGCCGTCACCTGTCTCTAGTCACGAACGATGCGATGCGATATTGAAATTGAGTTGAACCTCGAATTAAAACTATGTCCCTCCGAACTAAGAAATTTCAGTAATAATTTGTTGTGTCAGGTTATATTTTTATACAAATGGAAACTGGATACATATGCAACTGTTTTACTTCTCTAACACCTACGCAAAACGACGATAAAGCTCGCCGTCACCTGTCACGTTGTCCCAAGTTTCTGTAAATAAAAGTAGCCTACGATCCCACGTTACGCCACAAAAAAAATCAGCTTTCTGCCAGTGTAAAACCCGTTGAAATCGGTCTAGCCGTCTCAGATTAGCCGAACAACGGACAGACACCAGAAACGTCTCGACCGATTTTGACGGGACTTTCACTGGCGGTAGCTGACGTTGTAAGGTGCAGTTCAAGGCTAGCATTATTTTAGAAACACACTAGGGTTTCGCGTTAATATAAAACCGCGAGAAGAGCTGCCGCAGGCAAGTATTTAGTCGAAGGCTGTTACACAACTAAGCTTACTTTCTAGATGCTGCATCGGCAAAAGCTTGTTACTTTGACTTATATTACACTTTTTATACCACATAACAGTTAAAAAGCTGCAATCGCTACGCCAGGCAGATTGGCGATCGCACTACCAGACACCTCGCAACTCAATCCCAATATAACCTAACCTAACATTTGTACTTAGGACGGGTATTATTCTTCAGTATCTTGATGATATTATTCCTCAGGTATATAGACTAAAGGGAAAATCTTAAAGAGTAAATCTACTTTTTCTACATGTCTCGACTGGGCATTTGTGGCCCATCTGTTGTTTCTTATTCCATAACACAAGTGAGTTTGCTACTTATGCATGAGACATCGGTGCAATAAAGTGTGATTTTCAACCTATCAATGGTTGTTTCTACGTATGTATTGTTGTTAATTAACGTTAAGAGAGCCTTGAGATATAATTACAAATTCATACTTAATTATTCAATGCAAATGTAACTAAGGCCATTTATGGCTATGTGTCCAATGGTATTTTAACATAAGCCTAAAAAGAGATTTTGTTTTGTCTAATTTTTTCAGTGTTCATAGCTATTGCGTTTATTAATGTTTGTTAGTTTTAATGGATAATTATAAATCCATTGTTTTAATATTTAATTTTAATATACTGAGGCTATTTATAAAAAACAGTATTTGTAATAAGATTTCTTATATAATAATACCACTGCATTGGTTTTAAAAGGACGTTGTTTTGAAAGATGTCTGGTGTTCAAGTAAACGGTCAATTATAGTTTACATTAAGTTTTAATAGATAATTATATAAATTCATAGTGAAACATTTAATTTAAAATTAATATTCGGCCTATTTATAAAAATGGTACTTCAATATTTCTACCGTAAAATATTATTTTAACATTGGCTTAAAAGGATGTGGTATTGACAACCAGTCAGCCATTCGATGCTGTAAACCATGTTTGATGTTAGACGCAACATACAATTAAAAACTACATTTGTTTTCATATTTTTATTAATGTTGTTAGTATGGATCAATAAACATTTATTGAAGTCTAAGTTTGATTTTGATTTGTCTGACCTTGACAACAGTATGTGTGTATTTATTCATTGAATAAGAATTTAAATTCGTCTATCGACACACAGAGTCTATCTCTCTGGCGGAGATAAAACAGGCGAAAGAAATTTTTATAATGTTGAAGACAATATGAACTCTTTTCCTAGTCATTAGTCGGGCACCATCACCTCAGTTCTAGTGTCATATTAACGTATTTATTTATTTATTTGCTTGTATATGTAAATACATTGGAGAAAAGAATATAAAAATTTATTTGAAGTTCTTAAAAATATTTACACACCTTTGAAAGAGTATAGTAATTTGATTTTTGTTGATATATATACATATTTCTATAGTTTATATTAAGTATATTATAAATTAACTAATGAATCTCTTTTAAATTAATTAATATATATTCTAGCTGTAATGATTATACAACTGTTCGTATTAGAATGTCTCCCTGCAAAGATGCTGCGTATCATTCCGCAGAACATTGCGGAAGTCGATGGTGCAAATGACACAGACCTTTCTATGTATATCCTTAGGAGAGGCGTATGTTCAGCAGTAGACTTCTGTTAGACTGTTATGATGATGACGATCAAGGATAAGAAGTACATGTCACATGAGATATTGCAATTACACTTTGTTAGATGAAAGGTCATTTATTGAATGAAAGCATTTGTCGATTATTCACCATCTTAGATGGCGTTTCTGCTTAAATATATTGAGATTTTGATGTTTTGTTTTAGTATATTTTATTATTGAATATGACCTGTCATGCGCAAATTACACTCATTTTACTAACATTATCACATGCACTTCAGTGTACATATAGATATCGCAACTTTCATAATTATTATGCGTTTTCGTGTATCTTTCTAACATTAACATTATTAAACAGAGATAAGTATACTTATAATATGTACAGTGAGGGCAGAGTTAGAAGCTCTAGGATCAACTTATAACAACTTCAAGAAGTTTCCAAGATTAAAGATTGGCTATCGTGACTTTCTTGGATTGGCTTGTGAAGGCACCTCTAAATACTTTATGTACAATGGTGCACTTGATGAAGCTGTCGCAGTTCCGGGGCTGGTGCGCGGCGGGAGGGGCAGCGCCTACTCCCGGACGGTATGCAGCTGCAGCGTGGAGGAGCAGGTCACAAACTGACCCCGTAGCTTAGTTGCTAGCGACCCTGCCTTCGAAGCTAGGTTGATGATTTATATGTATACGAATCCTCTCTGTCTGTGAGAGTGTCTCTGGAGAGGCGACAGAGGGAGAGCCCTACTCTACCCTACCTATCTCGAAAAATACGAGATTAATGAGCAACTGGTGACAAAGGGATCGCTAATCCGCCTGAATGATCGCGAGATGCCTGTAGAATCAATCCGAAAATGGACTTTCATAGGGCTGTTTTTTATGTATATTTCAAACTAACCGCGTTCGTAGCACTATAACAGCAAATGAATAGTATCATCGAAATCGGTAGAGCCTGTCTTGTGATATCAGTATCACTTGCAGGATTAGCTCATTTTGTTTGGGCTAGCCTCAACACCGGTTAAGATAATATACTGTAAAGATGTGTGAATGGATGTGAATAACAGGATATATCAGAGCACTTTGTTACGTAACTGATATCTCACCATGACATAATTAATATTCTCAACAAACATTTAAAACGTTAAGATATTTTGCACGTTCCTCGCCAGGTATCCGAGCTGCCGGTGCCACTGCACGGACCCCCACGTCCTTTGTATGTCACCAGGTCCAATTAGAGTTCCTGGATCTAGTCAATGAACGATGCGATGCGATATTGAAATTGGAGCTGAAACCTAATTAAAACTATGTCCTTTCCGAACCAAGAAATTTACTAATAATTTGTTGTATTGTGTTATATTTTATAATAAATGGAAACTGACATGTTTTAACTTGTTTGATTTCTTTAAATAATCTACGCAAAACAACGGCTAAGTTCGTCGCTACCTGTCACGTTGTCCCAAAATCTCGGTGAAAGGTGGTCGGAAGGATTTCTAATCGTTCAGACTTCTGTCTACCACTGTATTGAGAATTATGAATATGTTTCTAAAATAAAAGTAGCCTACGATCCCACGTTACGCCACAAAAATCAGCTTTCTGCCAGTGTAAAACCCGTTGAAATTTGTTCAGCTGTCTCAGAGATTAGCCGGAACAAACGGACAGACACCAGAAAACGTCCGGACTGATTTTGACGGACTTTCAATTGGCGGTAGCTGACGTTGTAAGGTAACTAAGGCCAGTATTATTTTAGAACACACTAGGTTTTGCGTTAACTACAAAACCGCGAGAAGAGCCGCAGGGAAGTGGGGTATTTAGTCGAAGGCTGTTACACAACTAAGCTATTTTCTTAGATGCTGCATCGGCAAAAGCTTATGTTACTGACTTATACATTACACTTTTATAACGTACACATAACAAAGGCAAGCCGTAATCGCCACGCTTGGCAGGCAGATTGGCGATCGCACCACCAGACACCTCGCAACCTAACCTAACATAACCCAACCAACATTTGTACTTTAGGACGGGTATTATCTGGGGCATCTTTTGATGTTATTCCTTGGGGTATATAGAGATCTAAAGGGAAATCTAAAGAGTAACCATTTTTTCTACATGTCTCGACTGCATTTGTGGTCTATTCGTTGTTTCTTATTCCATAACACAAGTGAGTCAAGCATTACGTATGAGACATCGGTAATGTATGTGATTTTCAACCTATCAATGTATGTTTCTACGCATGTATTGTTGGGTTAATTAACGTTAAGAGAGCCTTGAGATAATTACAAATTCATACTTAAATTATTCAATGCAATGTAACTAAGGCTTATATTATGCCCAATGGTATTTTAACATAAGCCTAAAAAAGATTTTGTTTTGTCTACTAGTGTTCATAGCTATTGCGTTTATTAATGTTTTTATATATAGTTTTAATGGATAATTATAAATCCATTGTTTTTAATATTTAATTTTAATATACTGAGGCTATTTATAAAACAGTTTGTAATAAGATTTCATAATAATACTATCTTAACATTGGTTTTAAAGGACGTTGTTTGAAGATGTTCAGTGTTCAAGTAAATGGTCAATTATAGTTTACTAAGTTTTAATAGATAATTGTATAAATTCATAGTGAAACATTTAATTTAAATTAATATTCGGCCTATTTATAAAATACTTTCTAATAATATTTCTAATGTAAAAATATTATTTTAACATTGGTCAAAGGGATGTGGTATTGACAACCAGCTGGGGCCATTCGATGCTGTAACCATGTTTGATGTTAGACGCAACATACAATTAAAAACTACATTTGTTTTCATATTTTTAATAATGTTAAAGTTAGTATGGATCAATAAACATTTATTGAAGTCTGTTTGATTTGATTTGTCTGGAATCTTGACAACAGTATGTGTGTATTTATTCATTGGAATAAGAATTTAAATTCGTCTATCGACACAGAGTCTATCTCTGAAGTGGAGATAAAACAGGCGAAAGAAATTTTATAATGTTGGAAAGACAATATGAACTCTTTTCCTAGTCATTAGTCGGGCACCATCACCTCAGTTCAGGCTATATTAACGATTTATTTATTTATTTGCTTGTATATGTAAATACATTGGAGAAAAAGAATATAAAATTCCATTTGAAGTTCTTAAAATATTTACATTAATCTTGAAAGAGTATATAGCAATTTGATTTATATATATATACATATTTCTATAAAGTATATTATATTAAGTATATTATAAATTAACCACTGAATTCTTAATTAATTAATATATATTCTTAGTCAATGATTATAATAACTGTCTGTATTAGAATGTCTCCGCAAGATGCTGCGACGACCCGCAGAACATTGCGGGAAGTCGATGGGTAAATGACACAGGACCTTTCTATGTGGCGATCCTTAGAGAGGCGTATGTTCAGCAGTAGACTTTCTGTTAGACTGTTATGATGACGATGATCATGATAAGAAGTACATGTCATAGCGAGATATTGCAATTATACTTGTTAGATGAAAGTGTCATTTATTGAATGACAGCATTTGTCGATTGGTTCACTATCTTAGATGTATGTTTCTGTTTAAATATATTGATTTTTGATGTTTTATACTTTAGTATTTTATTATTGAATATGACCTGTCATATGCGCAAATTACATCTATTTTACTAACATTATCACATGCACTTCAGTGTACATATAGATCGCAATCTCATACTTGTTATGCGTTTTCGTGTATCTTTCAGCATTATTAAAACGAGATAAGTAGCTACTTATATTATGTACAGTGAGGGCAGAGTTAGAAGTTTCTGGATTTAAACTTATAACAACTTCAAGTAGTTCAAGATTAAAGATTATTATCATGACTTTCTTGGATTGGCTGACACCTCGTCTTTATGTACGTCAGTGCGCGGACGGCTGTCGCAGTTCCGGGGCTGGTGCGCGGCGGGAGGGGCAGCGCTCACTCCCGGGACGGGCGCAGCTGCAGCGATGGAGGCGGGTCACAAGCGGCCCACGTAGCTTAGTTGCTAGCGACCCCGCCTTCGAAGCTGGGGTTGATGATTCTATTGCATACGAATCCTCTCTGTCCGTGAGTGTGTCTCGAGAGGCGACAGAGAGAGCCCTACCTACCTACCTATCTCCGAAAAATACGAGATTAAAATGAGCAAACTGGTGACCGGCGATCGCCAATCCGCCTGAATGATCGCGGATGCCTGTAGAATCAATCCTAAAATGGACTTTCATAGGCTGTTTTGTATACTCAAACTAACCGCGTTCGCGCGCTATAACACAATAAGATAGTATCCACTGAAATCGGTAGAGCCCGTTCTGTGATATCAGTATCACTGCAGGATTAGCTCATTTTGTTGGGCTGGCTCCTAACACCAGTTAAGATAATATACTCGTAAAGATGTGAATGGATGTAGAATAACCCAGGATATATCAGAGCACTTTGTTACGTAACTGATATCTCACCATGACATAATTAATATTCTAAATATACTTGTTTAAAACGTTACAAGATATTTTGCACGTTCCTCGCCAGGTATCCGGGCTGCTGCTGCTGCACGGACCCCACGTCCTCGGCGTCACCAGGTCCAATTGGGAGCCCTGGATCTGATCACGAACGATGCGGTACGATATTGAAATTGAGCTGAAACTCTAATTAAAACTATGTCCTTTCCGAACTAAGAATTTACTAATAATTTGTTGTATTGTGTTATATTTTATAATAAATGGAAACTGACATTTTAACTGTTTATTCTTTAACAATCTACATAAAAACAACGATAAGCTCGTCGCTACCTGTCACATTGTCCCAAAATCTTCCGGTGAAAGGTGGGTCGGAAGGGATTACAATCGTCTAGACTTCTGTCTACTACTGTATTGGAGGAATCTATGTGAATATGTTTCTAAATAAAAATGCCTACGATCCCGTTACGCCACAAAAAATCAGCTTTCTGCCAGTGTAAAACCCGTTGAAATCGGTCTAGCCGTCTCAGAGATTAGCCGGAACAAACGGACAGACACCAGAAACGTCCGGACCGATTTTGACGGGACTTTCTGTAGCGGTAGCTGACGTTGTAAGGTGTAACCAAGAACTGGCATTATTTTAGAAACAATAATTAGGGTTTCGCGTTAACTACAAAACCGCGAGAAAGAGCCGCAGGGCAGCATTTAGTCGAAGGCTGTTACTAACTAAGCTTGCTTTTCTTGGATGCATCGGCAAAAGCTTATGTTACTTTCGACTTATACATTACGCTTTATAACATTACACACATAACAGCGTGCCGTAATCGCCACGCTTGGCGGGCAGATTGGCGATTGCACTGCAGACACCTCGCAACCTTACCTAACATAACCTAACCTAACATTTGTACTAAGGACGGGTATTATTCCTTGGGGCATCTATGATGATATTATTCCTTGGGGCATATAGACTAAAGGAAAATGTAAAGAGTAAATCTACTTTTCTACATGTCTCGGGACTGCTGTAATTTGATTTTTGTTGATATATATACATATTTCTATAAGTATATTATATTAGAAATATTATAAATTAACTAATAGATTCTTTAAATTAATTAATATATTCTTGATCCAATGATTATACAACTGTCTGTATTAGAATGTCTCCCGCAGATGCTGCGACGACCTGCAGAACATTGCGGGAAGGTCGATGGGTGCAAATGATACAGGACCTTTCTATGTGTGCATCCTTAGGAGGCGTATGTTCGGCAGTAGACTTCTGTTAGACTGTTATGATGACGATGATCATGATAAGAAGTACATATACATGAGATATTGCAATTACACTTTGTTAGATGAAAAGATTCATTTATTGAATTACAACCTTTGTCGATTGGTCTACCATCTTTTGGTGAATGTTTCTGTTTAAATATATTGAGATTTTGATGTTTTATACTTTTTAGTATTTTATTATTGAATATGACCTGTCATATACGCAAATTACCACTCCATTTTTACTAACATTATCACACTTTTCCAGTGTACATATAGATATCGCAATCTCATACTTATTATGCGTTTTCGTGTATCTTTCAACATTAACATTATTAAAACAGAGATAAGTAGCTACTTATAATATGTACAGTGAGGGCAGAGTTAGAAGTTTCTAGGATTTAAACTTATAACAACTTCAAGTAGTAGTTTCAAGATTAAAGATTGGCTATCGTGACTTTCTTGATTGGCTTAGAAGGCACCTCTAAATACTTTATGTACGTCGGCACTTGGACGGCTTTTCCAGTTCCGGGGTTGGTGCGCGGCGGAGGGGTGCGCTCACCCTGGACGGCGCAGCGTAAGCGTGGAGGAGCAGGTCATAAACTGACCCTGTAGCTTAGTTGCTAGCGACCCCGCCTTTCGGAAGCTAGGGGTTGACACTACATGTGCATACGAATCCTCTCTGTCCGTGAGTGTCTCGAGAGGCGACAGAGGAGAGCCCTACTTACCCTACCTATCTCGAAAAATACGAGATTAAAATGAGCAACTGGTGACAAAGCGATCGCCAACCGCCTGAATGATCGCGAGATGCCCAGAATCAATCCTAAAATGGACTTTCATAGGCTGTTTTTTATGTATATACTAAACTAACCGCGTTCGTGTTACCATAACACAATGAATAGTATCACTGAAATCGGTAGAGCCTGTTCTGTGACATCAGTATCACTTGCAGGATTAGCTCATTTTGTTTGGCCAGCTCCTAACACCGGTTAAGATAATATACTCGTAAAGATGAATGGATGTGAATAACAGGATATATCAGAGCACTTTGTTACGCAACTGATCTCACCATGACATAATTAATATTCTAAATGTAAACATTTAAAACGTTAAGATATTTGCACGTTCCCGCCAGGCATCTGAGCGCGCCACTGCACGGACCCCACGTCTCGGCGTCACACCAGGTCCACTAGAGCCCTGGATCTAGTCACAACGATGCGATGCGATATTGAAATTGAGCTGAAACTCTAATTAAAACTATGTCCTTTCCGAACTAAGAAATTTACTAATAATTTGTTGTATTGTATATTTTTATAATAAATGGAACTGACATGTTTAACTGTTTTATTTCTTTAACAATCTACGCAAAACAACGATAAGCTCGTCGCTACCTGTCACGTTGTCCCAAAATCTTCGGTGAAAGGTGGGTCGGAAGGATTTAATCGTTCAGACTTCTGTCTACCACTGTATTGAGGAATCTATGGAATATGTTTCTAAATAAAAAGTAGCCACGATCCCACGTTACGCCACAAAAAATCAGCTTTCTGCCAGTGTAAAACCCGTTGAACGGGTCTAGCCGTCTCAGAGATTAGCCGGAACAAACGGACAGACACCAGAAACGTCCGGACCGATTTTGACGGGACTTTCACTGGCGGTAGCTGGACGTTGTAAGGTGTAACTAAGGCTAGCATTATTTTAGAAATAATAATTAGGGTTTCGCGTTAACTACAAAACCGCGAGAAGAGCTGCAGGGGCAGTATTTAATGGAAGGCCGTTACACAACTAAGCTACTTTCAGATGCTGCATCGGCAAAAGCTTATGTTACTTTCGACTTATACATTACACTTTTATAACGTACACACATAACAGCGTGCCGTAATCGCCACGCTTGCGGCAGATTGGCGAACACCAGACACCTCGCAACCTTTTTACCTAACATAACCCAACCTAACATTTGTACTAGTTGACGGTATTATTCCGGGGCATCTATGATGATATTATTCCTTGGGGCATAGAGACTAAAGGGAAAAATCTTAAAGAGTAAATCTACTTTTTCTATGTACTATCCCGGGACCATAGCAATTTGATTTTTGTTGATATATATACATATTTTATAAAGATATTATATTAAGTATATTATAAATTAACTAATGAATTTTAAATTAATTAATATATTCTTAGTCAATGATTATACAACTGTTCAGGCTAGAATGTCTCCGCAAGATGCTGCGTGACGACCTGCAGAACATTGCGGGAAGTCGATGGTAAGTGCAAATGATACAGGACCTTCTATGTGGCCATCCTTAGGAGAGGCGTATGTTCAGCAGTAGACTTCTGTTAGACTGTTATGATGACGATGACAAGTGATAAGAAGTACATGTCACATGAGATATTGCAATTACACTTGTTAGATGAAAGGTCATTTATTGAATTGACAACTTTGTCGATTGGTCTACCATCTTTTGGGTGAATGTTTCTGTTTAAATATATTGAGATTTTGATGTTTTATACTTTTTAGTATTTTATTATTGAATATGACCTGTCATATACGCAAATTACACCTATTTTACTAACATTAATATCACATGCACAATTATGTACATATAGATATCGCAATCTTCATACTTATTATAGTGTTTTCGTGTATCTTTCAAATATTAACATTATTAAAACAGAGATAAGTAGCTACTAAATATGTACAGTGAGGGCAGAGTTAGGTTTCTAGATTTAAACTTATAACAACTTCAAGTAGTTTCAAGATTAAAGATTGGCTATCGTGACTTTCTTGGATTGAGTTTGTGAAGGCACCTCTAAACACTTATGTACGTCGGTGCACTTGACGGCTGCTGCAGTTCCGGGGCTGGTGCGCTGCCCTCCCGACGGGCGTGCAGCTGCAGCGTGGAGGATCAGGTCACAAACTGACCCCGTAGCTTAGTTGTTAGCACCCCGCCTTCGAAGCTAGGGGCTGATGATTTACATGTGCATACGAATCCTCTCTGTCCGTGAGTGTCTCGAGAGGCGACAAAGGAGAGCCCTACTCTACCCTACCTATTCCTGAAAAATACCAGATTAAAATGTGCAAACTGGTGACAAAGGACGCCGCATCCGCTTGAATGATCGCGATGCCTGTAGAATCAATCCTGAATGGACTTTCATAGGCTGTTTTTATGTATATACTCAAACCAACTGCGTTCGTGTAGCACTATAACACAATGAATAGTATCATTGAAATCGGTAGAGCCTGTTCTGTGATATCAGTATCACTTGCAGGATAGCTCATTTCATTTGAGCTAGCTCCTAACAACGTTAAGATAATATACCGTAAAGATGTGAATGGATGTGGAATTAACAGGATATATCAGAGCACTTTGTTACGTAACTGATATCTAGTTCCCAACCACGACATAATTAATATTCTAAATGATATAAACATTTAAAACGTTAAGATATTTGCACGTTCCTCGCCAGGTATCCGAGCTGCTGCGCCACTGCACGGACCATCACAACCTCGGCGTCACCAGGTCCAACTTGGGAGCCCTGATCTAGTCACGAACGATGCGATGTGTGACATTGAAATCGAGCTGAAACTCTAATTAAAACTATGTCCTTTTCCGAACTAAGAAATTTACTAATAATTTGTTGTATTGTGATATATTTTTATAATAAATGGAAACTGACATGTTTTAACTGTTTTACTTTAACAATCTACGCAAAAAAACAACGATAAGCTCGTCGCTACCCGTCACGTTGTCCCAAAATCTTCGGTGAAAGGTGGGTCGGCTGATTTAATCGTCTAGACTTGCTCACCTCTGTATTGGAGGAATATATGTGAACATGTTTCTAAAATAAAGTAGTCACGATCCCACTGCGCGACCACTGCGGTATCAATAATCACATGCCTTAAAAATCCAATGAAAATTGCGTATGAGTAAAAAAGCTCAAGTAAACAGTGAAGTTAAAAATAATAATAAATGAATAAATATATTCATGCACCCTTCCCTCATCCCATAGCTGACAGGGTAGCCAGAGTAAATAAAATAAATAAATCCACACAGATAGTGACAACATATGTCTTCTTGATTCCAAAGAAAGCAGTCATAATATGTTAAGGAATCGGAACAAGGCAAAACG
>JAGSMR010000868.1:0-28301 GCA_029286605.1 Sericinus montela | reverse complement strand
CACGTCCTTATCCCTGACGGGGTATCCAGAGAGAACAGATCGCCAAGTATCACGATCCCTACATACTTCTTTTCGCTTCTTTCAGATTCATCATCTTCTTCATACATTCACGCCTAGGTATCCAGTACTCTTGACCCCTTCTTTCTTCGCGCAATTTGCTCACATGGTCTTCGAAAGTTAGTCTCGGTCTACTTCGACACCTTTAGCATTAACTTTCGCGCTATATATTTTCTTCACCATTCGGTCTTCACTCATTCGCTCAACGTGCCCAAACCATCGAAGCACGTCCTTATCCATTCTTGTTATTTCTATAAAGTATATTATATTAAGTATGTTATAAATTAACTAATGAATTCTTTAAATTAATTAATGAATTCTTTAAATTAATTAATGAATTCTTTAAATTAATTAATGAATTCTTTACTTATTTAATTTTAATATACCTGAGGCTATTTATAAAATGGTACTTTTAATAATATTTCTAATGTAAAATATTATTTAACATTGGCTTAAAAGGGATGTTGTATTGACAAAACTAGCCAGGGGCATTCGATGCTGCAACCATGTTTGATGTTAGACGCAAAATACAATTAAAAACTACATTTGTTTTCATATTTTAATTAATGTTGTTAGCATGGATCCATAAACATTTATTGAAGTCTAAGTTTGATTTTGATTTGTCTGACCCTTGACAACAGTATGTGTGTATTTATTCATTGAATAATAATTTAAATTCGTCTATCGACACAGAGTCTATCTCTAGCGGAGATAAAACAGGCGAAAGAAATTTTTTATAATGTTGGAAATACAATATTAACTCTTTTCCTAGACATTAGTCAGGCACGATCACCTCAGTCCTAGGTGTCATATTAACGTATTTATTTATTTATTTGCTTGTATATGTACATACATTGGGGAAAAGAAAATAAAGTTCCCATTTGAAGTTCTTAAAAATATTTACACACCTTGAAAGAGTATATAGCATTTTAATTTTGTTGATATATATTTCTATAAAGTATATTATATTAAGTATATTATAAATTAACTAATGAATTCTTTAAATTAATTAATGAATTCTTTAAATTAATTAATGAATTCTTTAAATTAATTAATGAATTCTTTACTTATTTAATTTTAATATACCTGAGGCTATTTATAAAAAACAGTATTTGTAATAAGATTTCTTATATAATAATACTATCTTAACATTGGTTTTAAAAGGGACGTTGTTTTGATAGATTTTCAGTGTTCAAGTTGAACGGTCAATTATAGTTTACTAAGTTTTAATAGATAATTGTATAAATTAATAGTGAAACATTTAATTTAAATTAATATTCGGCCTATTTATAAAATGGTACTTTTAATAATATTTCTAATGTAAAATATTATTTAACATTGGCTTAAAAGGGATGTTGTATTGACAAAACTAGCCAGGGGCATTCGATGCTGCAACCATGTTTGATGTTAGACGCAAAATACAATTAAAAACTACATTTGTTTTCATATTTTAATTAATGTTGTTAGCATGGATCCATAAACATTTATTGAAGTCTAAGTTTGATTTTGATTTGTCTGACCCTTGACAACAGTATGTGTGTATTTATTCATTGAATAATAATTTAAATTCGTCTATCGACACAGAGTCTATCTCTAGCGGAGATAAAACAGGCGAAAGAAATTTTTTATAATGTTGGAAATACAATATTAACTCTTTTCCTAGACATTAGTCAGGCACGATCACCTCAGTCCTAGGTGTCATATTAACGTATTTATTTATTTATTTGCTTGTATATGTACATACATTGGGGAAAAGAAAATAAAGTTCCCATTTGAAGTTCTTAAAAATATTTACACACCTTGAAAGAGTATATAGCATTTTAATTTTGTTGATATATATTTCTATAAAGTATATTATATTAAGTATATTATAAATTAACTAATGAATTCTTTAAATTAATTAATGAATTCTTTACTTATTTAATTTTGTATTATTATTAATTAATATATTTTTCTTAGTCAATGATTATACAACTGTCTTATTAGACTGTCTCCGCAAGATGCTGCGACGACCTGCAGAACATTGCGGAAGTCGATGGGTGCAAATGACACAGGACCTTTCTATGTGGCGATCCTTAGGAGAGGCGTATGTTCAGCAGTAGACTTCTGTTAGACTGTTATGATGACGATGATCATGATAAGAAGTACATGTCACATGAGATATTGCAATTACACTTTGTTAGTTGAAAGGTCATTTATTGAATGACAACATTTATCGATTGGTCTACCATCTCTAGATGTATGTTTCTGTTTAAATATATTGAGATTTTGATGTTTCATACTTTTTAGTATTTTAGTATTGAATATGACCTGTCATACACGCAAATCACACTAATTTTACTAACTTTATCTCATGCACACCAGTGTAGATATCGCGTTCTCATACTTATTATGCGTTTTCGTGTATCTTTCAACATTAACATTATTTAAACAGAGATAAGTAGCCACTTATAATATGTACAGTGAGGGCAGAGTTAGGAGTTTCTAGGATTTAAACTTATAACAACTTCAAGTAGTTTTAAGATTAAAGATTGGCTATCGTGACTTTCTTGGATTGGCTTGTGAAGGCATCTCTAAATACTCTATGTACGTCGGTGCACTTGGACAGCTGTCGCAGTTCCGGGGCTGGTGCGCGGCGGGCTGCCGTGGCGGGAGGGGCAGCGCCCACCCCGGGACGGCGCAGCTGCAGCGTGGAGGAGCAGGTCACAAACTGACCCCGTAGCTTAGTTGCTAGCGACCCCGCCTTCGAAGCTAGGGGTTGATGATTAAAAAAAAAAAAAAAAAAAAAAAAAAAAAAAAAAAAAAAAAAAAAAAAAAAAAAAAAAAAAAAAAAAAAAAAAAAAAAAAAAAAAAAAAAAAAAAAAAAAAAAAAAAAAAAAAAAAAAAAAAAAAAAAAAAAAAAAAAAAAAAAAAAAAAAAAAAAAAAAAAAAAAAAAAAAAAAAAAAAAAAAAAAAAAAAAAAAAAAAAAAAAAAAAAAAAAAAAAAAAAAAAAAAAAAAAAAAAAAAAAAAAAAAAAAAAAAAAAAAAAAAAAAAAAAAAAAAAAAAAAAAAAAAAAAAAAAAAAAAAAAAAAAAAAAAAAAAAAAAAAAAAAAAAAAAAAAAAAAAAAAAAAAAAAAAAAAAAAAAAAAAAAAAAAAAAAAAAAAAAAAAAAAAAAAAAAAAAAAAAAAAAAAAAAAAAAAAAAAAAAAAAAAAAAAAAAAAAAAAAAAAAAAAAAAAAAAAAAAAAAAAAAAAAAAAAAAAAAAAAAAAAAAAAAAAAAAAAAAAAAAAAAAAAAAAAAAAAAAAAAAAAAAAAAAAAAAAAAAAAAAAAAAAAAAAAAAAAAAAAAAAAAAAAAAAAAAAAAAAAAAAAAAAAAAAAAAAAAAAAAAAAAAAAAAAAAAAAAAAAAAAAAAAAAAAAAAAAAAAAAAAAAAAAAAAAAAAAAAAAAAAAAAAAAAAAAAAAAAAAAAAAAAAAAAAAAAAAAAAAAAAAAAAAAAAAAAAAAAAAAAAAAAAAAAAAAAAAAAAAAAAAAAAAAAAAAAAAAAAAAAAAAAAAAAAAAAAAAAAAAAAAAAAAAAAAAAAAAAAAAAAAAAAAAAAAAAAAAAAAAAAAAAAAAAAAAAAAAAAAAAAAAAAAAAAAAAAAAAAAAAAAAAAAAAAAAAAAAAAAAAAAAAAAAAAAAAAAAAAAAAAAAAAAAAAAAAAAAAAAAAAAAAAAAAAAAAAAAAAAAAAAAAAAAAAAAAAAAAAAAAAAAAAAAAAAAAAAAAAAAAAAAAAAAAAAAAAAAAAAAAAAAAAAAAAAAAAAAAAAAAAAAAAAAAAAAAAAAAAAAAAAAAAAAAAAAAAAAAAAAAAAAAAAAAAAAAAAAAAAAAAAAAAAAAAAAAAAAAAAAAAAAAAAAAAAAAAAAAAAAAAAAAAAAAAAAAAAAAAAAAAAAAAAAAAAAAAAAAAAAAAAAAAAAAAAAAAAAAAAAAAAAAAAAAAAAAAAAAAAAAAAAAAAAAAAAAAAAAAAAAAAAAAAAAAAAAAAAAAAAAAAAAAAAAAAAAAAAAAAAAAAAAAAAAAAAAAAAAAAAAAAAAAAAAAAAAAAAAAAAAAAAAAAAAAAAAAAAAAAAAAAAAAAAAAAAAAAAAAAAAAAAAAAAAAAAAAAAAAAAAAAAAAAAAAAAAAAAAAAAAAAAAAAAAAAAAAAAAAAAAAAAAAAAAAAAAAAAAAAAAAAAAAAAAAAAAAAAAAAAAAAAAAACAAAAAAACTTTAAAACGTTAAGATATTTGCACGTTCCTCGCCAGGTATCCGAGCTGCTGCGCCACTGCACGGACCCCCTATCGTCCTCGGCGTCACCAGGTCCAATTGGGAGCCCTGGATCTAGTCACGAACGATGCGATGCGATATTGAAATTGAGCTGAAACTCGAATTAAACCTATGTCCTTCCGAACTAAGAAATTTACTAATAATTTGTTGTATTGTGTTATATTTTTATAATAAATGGAAACTGACATGTTTTAACTGTTTTATTTCTTTAACAATCTTCGCAAAACGACGATAAGCTAGGGGTTGATGATTTACATGTGCATACGAATCCTCTCTGTCCGTGAGTGTCTCGAGAGGCGACAGAGGGAGAGCCCTACCTACCCTACCTATCTCGAAAATACCAGATTAAAATAAGCAAACTGGTGACAAAGCGGTCGCAAATCCGCCTGAATGATCGCGAGAAGCCTGTAGAATCAATCCTGAAATGGACTTTCATAGGCTGCTTTTATGTATATACTCAAACTAACCGCGTTCGTAGCACTATAACAAAATGAATAGTATCACTGAAATCACTTACTATCACTTGCAGGATTAGCTCATTTTGTTTGGGCTAGCTCCTAACATCGGTTAAGATAATATACTCGTAAAGATGTGAATGATAAATGACAGGATATATCAGAGCACTTTATAACGTAACTGATATCTAGTTCCTAACCATGACATAATTAATATTCTAAATGATATATAAACATTTAAAACGTTAAGATATTTGCACGTTCCTCGCCAGGTATCCGAGCTGCTGCGCCACTGCACGGACCCCCACGTCCTCGGCGTCACCAGGTCCAATTGGGAGCCCTGGATCTAGTCACGAACGATGCGATGCGATATTGAAATGGAGCTGAAACTCTAATTAAAACTATGTCCTTTCCGAACTAAGAAATTTACTAATAATTTGTTGTATTGTGTTATATTTTTATAATAAATGGAAACTGACATGTTTTAACTGTTTAATTTCTTTAACAATCTTCGCAAAACGACGATAAGCTAGGGGTTGATGATTTACATGTGCATACGAATCCTCTCTGTCCGTAAGTGTCTCGAGAGGCGACAGAGGGAGAGCCCTACCTACCCTACCTATCTCGAAAATACCAGATTAAAATAAGCAAACTGGTGACAAAGCGATCGCCAATCCGCCTGAATGATCGCGAGAAGCCTGTAGAATCAATCCTGAAATGGACTTTCATAGGCTGCTTTTATGTATATACTCAAACTAACCGCGTTCGTAGCACTATAACAAAATGAATAGTATCACTGAAATCGGTACAGCCCGTTCTGTGATATCAGTATCACTTGCAGGATTAGCTCATTTTGTTTGGGCTAGCTCCTAACACCGGTTATGATAATATACTCGTAAAGAAGTGAATGATAAATGACAGGATATATCAGAGCACTTTATAACGTAACTGATATCTAGTTCCTAACCATGACATAATTAATATTCTAAATGATATATAAACATTTAAAACGTTAAGATATTTGCACGTTCCTCGCCAGGTATCCGAGCTGCTGCGCCACTGCACGGACCCCGACGTCCTCGGCGTCACCAGGTCCAATTGGGAGCCCTGGATCTAGTCACGAACGATGCGATGCGATATTGAAATTGAGCTGAAACTCGAATTAAACCTATGTCCTTTCCGAACTAAGAAATTTACTAATAATTTATTGTATTGTGTTATATTTTTATAATAAATGGAAACTGACATGTTTTAACTGTTTTATTTCTTTAACAATCTTCGCAAAAACGACGATAAGCTAGGGGTTGATGATTTACATGTGCATACGAATCCTCTCTGTCCGTAAGTGTCTCGAGAGGCGACAGAGGGAGAGCCCTACCTACCCTACCTATCTCGAAAAATACCAGATTAAAATAAGCAAACTGGTGACAAAGCGATCGCCAATCCGCCTGAACGATTGCGAGAAGCCTGTAGAATCAATCCTGAAATGGACTTTCATAGGCTGCTTTTTATGTATATACTCAAACTAACCGCGTTCGTAGCACTATAACAAAATGAATAGTATCACTGAAATCACTTACTGTCACTTGCAGGATTAGCTCATTTTGTTCGGGCTAGCTCCTAACACCGGTTATGATAATATACTCGTAAAGATGTAACAGGATATATCAGAGCACTTTATAACGTAACTGATATCTAGTTCCTAACCATGACATAATTAATATTCTAATTGATATATAATTAATATTCTAAATGATATATAAACATTTAAAACGTTAAGATATTTGCACGTTCCTCGCCAGGTATCCGAGCTGCTGCGCCACTGCACGGACCCCGACGTCCTCGGCGTCACCAGGTCCAATTGGGAGCCCTGGATCTAGTCACGAACGATGCGATGCGATATTGAAATTGAGCTGAAACTCGAATTAAACCTATGTCCTTTCCGAACTAAGAAATTTACTAATAATTTATTGTATTGTGTTATATTTTATAATAAATGGAAACTGACATGTTTTAACTGTTTTATTTCTTTAACAATCTTCGCAAAAACGACGATAAGCTAGGGGTTGATGATTTACATGTGCATACGAATCCTCTCTGTCCGTAAGTGTCTCGAGAGGCGACAGAGGGAGAGCCCTACCTACCCTACCTATCTCGAAAAATACCAGATTAAAATAAGCAAACTGGTGACAAAGCGATCGCCAATCCGCCTGAACGATTGCGAGAAGCCTGTAGAATCAATCCTGAAATGGACTTTCATAGGCTGCTTTTTATGTATATACTCAAACTAACCGCGTTCGTAGCACTATAACAAAATGAATAGTATCACTGAAATCACTTACTGTCACTTGCAGGATTAGCTCATTTTGTTCGGGCTAGCTCCTAACACCGGTTATGATAATATACTCGTAAAGAAGTGAATGATAAATGACAGGATATATCAGAGCACTTTATTACGTAACTGATATCTAGTTCCTTACCATGACATAATTAATATTCTAAATGATATATAAACATTTAAAACGTTAAGATATTTGCACGTTCCTCGCCAGGTATCCGAGCTGCTGCGCCACTGCACGGACCCCGACGTCCTCGGCGTCACCAGGTCCAATTGGGAGCCCTGGATCTAGTCACGAACGATGCGATGCGATATTGAAATTGAGCTGAAACTCGAATTAAACCTATGTCCTTTCCGAACTAAGAAATTTACTAATAATTTATTGTATTGTGTTATATTTTATAATAAATGGAAACTGACATGTTTTAACTGTTTTATTTCTTTAACAATCTTCGCAAAAACGACGATAAGCTAGGGGTTGATGATTTACATGTGCATACGAATCCTCTCTGTCCGTAAGTGTCTCGAGAGGCGACAGAGGGAGAGCCCTACCTACCCTACCTATCTCGAAAATACCAGATTAAAATAAGCAAACTGGTGACAAAGCGATCGCCAATCCGCCTGAATGATCGCGAAGCCTGTAGAATCAATCCTGAAATGGACTTTCATAGGCTGCTTTTATGTATATACTCAAACTAACCGCGTTCGTAGCACTATAACAAAATGAATAGTATCACTGAAATCGGTACAGCCCGTTCTGTGATATCAGTATCACTTGCAGGATTAGCTCATTTTGTTTGGGCTAGCTCCTAACACCGGTTATGATAATATACTCGTAAAAGAAGTGAATGATAAATGACAGGATATATCAGAGCACTTTATAACGTAACTGATATCTAGTTCCTAACCATGACATAATTAATATTCTAAATGATATATAAACAAAGTACAAAAACAAATAAAACTTTAAAACGTCTTTAATTAGTTTTTAGCGCCCAGTCCGACATGAAGTAGAGCGTGTAGGTGTGCCGGCCGCCCGCGCCGCACACGAAGTCCAGCTGCACCTGCGCGGCGCGCGCCAGCGACACGCGCTCGATGGACAGCAGGCTGTTGCCTCGGCGCGCCCACCACCACCCACCAGCCCTCCTCGCGCTTCTGCGGCACACGCGCACGCGACATGGCGGGACATGGAGCCACTCGGGCCAGCGGGACATAAGTGTGTGTGTGTGTGAAATGTTCAGCATGAACGAATTTTTTTATTTTATTAAGTTGCAAATGTTACTTTCGTCTTATACATTACACTTATATAACGTACACACATAACAGCTTGCGGTAGTCCACTGCACGGACCCCGACGTCCTCGGCGTCACCAGGTCAACCGCATCTAAATCCGTTCTATAGATTTCAATTCACAAACAAATAATTTTCCATTTTTAGAAACCGATGCAGGAATCATTGAGATTCGTGCGTCAGTTTCTAAGTTGAAAACAAGACATTAGAGAATGGAAACGGGATCAAAATCCGTGCAGTAGCTTTAGCGTCAACCTTGAACAAACATTTAAGAACTGTCAATATCATCTTTTTCCGCACAAACAGTAACCTAAACCACTGGGATATCGTTGTAGAAGCGATGGTTGCGTTACTCTATGGAGAAAGAATTACTAAAAAAAACACTTTATTCTCTAACTAACTAATAAATGTATTAGAATCGTAATCATTCGGAATCGCTGTCGTCGGTGGCGGGCGCGTCGTCCACGTCCACCGTGAACTTGTACTCCTGGTCCGCGCCCAGTCCGACATGAAGTAGAGCGTGTAGGTGTGCCGGCCGCCCGCGCCGCACACGAAGTCCAGCCGCACCCGCGCGGCGCGCGCCAGCGACACGCGCTCGATGGACAGCAGGCTGTTGCTCTCGGCGCGCCCACCACCACCCACCAGCCCTCCTCGCGCTTCTGCGGCACACGCGCACGCGACATGGCGGGACATGGAGCCACTCGGGCCAGCGGGACATAAGTGTGTGTGTGTGTGTGAAATGTTCAGCATGAACGAATTTTTTATTTTATTAAGTTGCAAATGTTACTTTCGTCTTATACATTAAACTTATATAACGTACACACATAACAGCTTGCAGTAGTCCACTGCTGGACATAGGCCTCTCGCACGCCGTAATCGCCACGCTTGGCAGGCAGATTGGCGATCGCACTACGAGACACCTCGCAACCTAACTCAACATAACCTAACCTTTGTGCTTAGGACGGGTATTATTCCTTAGGGCATCTTTGTTCCTAAATATGCCATGGGTATAGACTAAGGGGAAAATCTTAAAGACTAAATTTACTTTTTCTACATGTCTCGGGACTGGGTATTTGTGGCCAAATACCCAGTCTGGGTATGTGTGACAAAGCGATCGCCAATCCGCCTGAATGATCGCGAGAAGCCTGTAGAATCAATCCTGAAATGGACTTTCATAGGCTGCTTTTAATGTATATACTCAAACTAACCGCGTTCGTAGCACTATAACAAAATGAATAGTATCACTGAAATCGGTACAGCCCGTTCTGTGATATCAGTATCACTTGCAGGATTAGCTCATTTTGTTTGGGCTAGCTCCTAACACCGGTTAAGATAATATACTCTTTAAGATGTAACGGGATATATCAGAGCACTTTATAACGTAACTGATATCTAGTTCCTAACCATGACATAATTAATATTCTAATTGATATATAAACAAAGTACAAAAACAAAATAAAACTTTAAAACGTCTTTAATTAGTTTTTTAAATAAACAATTTTTATTTCCCGACGTTTCGGATGTCGACGTCTATGTTTAACATCAGCTTTGTGTTAATTTTTTTATAGAAACTCGCGTTAAAGAACACATAGTGATGTTAAACATAGACGCTCAAGGAAGTCTTCAGTCTGTGATCACCATACTAGATGGGCCCTACCATTATATCAGATTTGACAAGCAAATGTGTAGTATTCGCGTCGCGTGGGTCGAAGGGACTCAATTGCCTAGACTCGACCTCTGTCTACCCCTGTATTGGGAATTGCGTGAAGATATTTATTTATTTATAGTGACGTGAAAACTTTTTTTGTCATCATCATCATACAATCTCGCCTCTTTCCCGTAGGTATAGGCAAATACCACTTCTTTCTACTTGCTACGATCCTTAAATACTTGTTTCGCTTCGTCCACTTTCGTTATTCCCGTCATAGAGGATGAGAATAACATTTTGTGAATACTCTAAATATTCTGACTTTTCTTCATAAACAATCCCTGATGGGATAGCCAGGAACATTTAACCAAATGTCGCGATCCTTACATAACACTTTCGTTTCTTTCATATTAATAATTTTGTGATGACAAAAACTAATATATATTTATAAAACAACAACACTTTTATTTTAAATTTGCTGCCAAAGCTGGAGAACGTTTGCTAGCCGAGTGCAAGTGTCAAGGTTGCCAGACACCCCGGCGTCTCGTATTCCCGGCAACCCTCCAAAAGCTGTGATACATTGTCAAGTTGCCCTTGACACAGACGCAATCTGTGAGTATTATGCTCATTCACGGTCACATCGTGTTACAAAAGATCCTGTAAGTTTTCATAGATATTTAATAAACGCATGTGTTATGTTATCTTGGTTTCATATTACTTTTTGCGTAATATTTTGTATAATTTTCATATGTTTGTTTTGGTGGATTTAATTGTGCAGATTTCTGTGTACCCCAGTATTGGGAATGGCGTGAAGTTATTTTTTTTTGTTTTAGTTTTATAATATTTTGACAATGCAATACAAAAGAATTAAAATTATTGTACTAGAGTTTAAACCATTTTTAAATTATAACTCAAGCAGTTAGCAGTTTTCGCAGGTTGAAAGACTTCCTCTTTCATCCGGACTCACGCTACGTCCATACAATTTTTTCGGTATGGATATATATTTCTTAAAACAACGGATTTAAACGGAATTTGACAAAATAATAATTACAGTAGACTTAAAATCACTTTAAAATGTTGATAGTGCCGGCCGTAGGATCGAACTCAGATATCGTTGGCTTGATCACTGATGGCCGTTATGCTGTATATAGTGTTTTAGCCTGGTATATTTCGAGACGTTCGTCCCGCCATTTATCGATTGACAATGTGATTTTGAAGTAATCTTTAACAGAAGGCTATATTCAGCAGCAACTCTTTATAGGCTGTAAAGAAGAAGAAGAAGGATGACATTTCTAAGCTTTTCCCTTAGTCGCCTCTTACGACACCCACGGGAAGAAAAGGTGGAGGTACATAGTCACGCCTCACGACAAGAAGTGTCATGCGTGAAGATAAATAAATAAAAGTTATTGTTCATGTTTCTAACTAAGTCTATAAAGTGTAAGTATTCTTGTTATCCTTTAAAGGATCTGTGTCTTCCGGGAAAGGAAACAATAGCTGTAATGTTTTGTTGTTTGTCGGACACGCAGCCGGACGTGATGTTTTATTGCCGCTACGTACTCCCATTTGTAGACATCAAAGTTCAGTTCGAACAGAGGCAAAGTTATTGAATAATAATACTTTCTGATATCTTTATATGGAATTTAATCTAGTAAAACAAATTCTTTGTAAAATTAAAAAAATGTAAATTAAATAATTCTCGATTACTGAGTAGTTGGATCATCGGAATCCTAGTCCAAAGACTAGTTCGATCCCCAGTAAGAAGTATCGCAGTTTTTCCAAAAACTTTAGTACTACAGGCTCATCACCAGTCACCTTTAAACAAAAATAATATCCGGCTTGAAACTAAGCTGAAGTATTTGTGTAAAGGACTAAGTTGTCGCATTGGCTTCCCTTGTTTTGGGAAATGCGTGATGATGCGTAAGGTTGTTACACCTCCATATGGTTGTTACACATTATTACACAGCAATTTTAGAGCATATAATTTCTACTTAACTTTATGTTATTAAATTAAAGAAAAAAATGATTTTAAAATTTCAACTGACACGAGCGGGATTCGAACCCGCGACCACTGCGGTATAAATCACATGCCTTAAAATCAATGAAAAATTGCGTATCAGTAAAAAAAACTCAAGTAAACAGTGAAGTTAGTAAATAATAATAAATGAATAAATATATTCATGCGCCCTTCCCTCATCCCATAGATGACAGGGTAGCCAGAGTAAATAAAATAAATAAATCCACACATAGATAGTGACAACATATGTTCCTCTGATTCCAAAGTAAGCAGTTTAAGCACTTGTGTTAAGGAATCGGAAACAACAAGGCAAAACGGCCAGACCTCAGAAAATTACTTTTGTTTTACTTTTGAAAAAAAATATTGGTGATGTACCTCCTGCGAATCCAATTCTTTTTTAATTTTGTAATGTCACCGGAACTTAGGAACACCAATACAGGTAGTGAGACTGTAGCCATCTGGGCGGAATTTCATAACAACGCCTTAATACAAACTTCGGCTTTTACAATATTACTTGGATAATGTACAATAACAAAAAAAATATCTATACGCTATTTTCAATATTGGGGCAGATAGACGTCCAGACAATTAAGTCCTTTCGTCCTACCTTCCACCGAAGACATTTTTGGGACAACGTGTCCAATGCTGAGCCTGTCGCCATCTTTATGTAAACGATAAAATCGTACATAAATTTTGATGAGTATCATGATCATGGAGAGTACCATGACCATGATCAGTATGAACTGGAGATCGACTCGGGTCTCTTGACTCGAAAATCGATCACGCAACCTCTCAGCTATAGCGACTATTATTTTGCTAAATATAGGCCTCCCCAAAAGATTGCCACCATTTTCACCAGAGCTTTTGTTGTTCTTCATCGTCCTTCTCGATATTTGTTATCCCTATCTATTTATTCTATATTTAATATTTATTTATTTTCTATCTTTCTTCTTTGTTATTAAATGAAAGAGAAAAAAGTTAAAATTTCATCGGACACGGACGGAATTCGAACCCGCGATCTTCGCCGTTTCGAGGCGACGCTCTTACCTTCGACCTTCACCGTGTCTCACACGCATCAGTTGAAATTTAAACTCTGTATTCTCTTATATTACTTATGCCTTGTTTATTGGCATAGGCGCTATCTGTTATCCCTTTTGCAAGTGACAATTTGATAATCCTGACTTTTCAGTTAGGAATTATCAATACGATATCGCCTACTTTAATTTTTAATATGCAATTTTATTGATTTATGCTGAACTTTTATGTTGATTAATTAAAGAGAACAAAGTTAAAATTTAAACTCTGTATTCTCTTATATTACTTATGCCTTGTTTATTGGCATAGGCGCTATCTGTTATCCCTTTTGCAAGTGACAATTTGATAATCCTGACTTTTCAGTTAGGAATTATCAATACGATATCTTTTTAATTTTTGTAATGTCACCGGAACTTAGGAACACCAATACAGGTAGTGAGACTGTAGCCATCTGGGCGGAATTTCATAACAACGCCTTAATACAAACTTCGGCTTTTACAATATTACTTGGATAATGTACAATAACAAAAAAAATATCTATACGCTATTTTCAATATTGGGGCAGATAGACGTCCAGACAATTAAGTCCTTTCGTCCTACCTTCCACCGAAGACATTTTTGGGACAACGTGTCCAATGCTGAGCCTGTCGCCATCTTTATGTAAACGATAAAATCGTACATAAATTTTGATGAGTATCATGATCATGGAGAGTACCATGACCATGATCAGTATGAACTGGAGATCGACTCGGGTCTCTTGACTCGAAAATCGATCACGCAACCTCTCAGCTATAGCGACTATTATTTTGCTAAATATAGGCCTCCCCAAAAGATTGCCACCATTTTCACCAGAGCTTTTGTTGTTCTTCATCGTCCTTCTCGATATTTGTTATCCCTATCTATTTATTCTATATTTAATATTTATTTATTTTCTATCTTTCTTCTTTGTTATTAAAGAGAAAAAAGTTAAAATTTCATCGGACACGGACGGAATTCGAACCCGCGATCTTCGCCGTTTCGAGGCGACGCTCTTACCTTCGACCTTCACCGTGTCTCACACGCATCAGTTGAAATTTAAACTCTGTATTCTCTTATATTACTTATGCCTTGTTTATTGGCATAGGCGCTATCTGTTATCCCTTTTGCAAGTGACAATTTGATAATCCTGACTTTTCAGTTAGGAATTATCAATACGATATCGCCTACTTTAATTTTTAATATGCAATTTTATTGATTTATGCTGAACTTTTATGTTGATTAATTAAAGAGAAAAAGTTAAAATTTCATCGGACACGGACGGAATTCGAACCCGCGATCTTCGCCGTTTCGAGGCGACGCTCTTACCTTCGACCTTCACCGTGTCTCACACGCATCAGTTGAAATTTAAACTCTGTATTCTCTTATATTACTTATGCCTTGTTTATTGGCATAGGCGCTATCTGTTATCCCTTTTGCAAGTGACAATTTGATAATCCTGACTTTTCAGTTAGGAATTATCAATACGATATCGCCTACTTTAATTTTTAATATGCAATTTTATTGATTTTAAAGCACATTTATGCTGAACTTTTATGTTGATTAATTAAAGAGAACAAAGTTAAAATTTCATCGGACACGGACGGAATTCGAACCCGCGATCTTCGCCGTTTCGAGGCGACGCTCTTACCTTCGACCTTCACCGTGTCTCACACGCATCAGTTGAAATTTAAACTCTGTATTCTCTTATATTACTTATGCCTTGTTTATTGGCATAGGCGCTATCTGTTATCCCTTTGCAGTGACAATTTGATAATCCTGACTTTTCAGTTAGGAATTATCAATACGATATCGCCTACTTTAATTTTTAATATGCAATTTTATTGATTTTAAAGCACATTTATGCTGAACTTTTATGTTGATTAATTAAAGAGAAAAAGTTAAAATTTCATCGGACACGGACGGAATTCGAACCCGCGATCTTCGCCGTTTCGAGGCGACGCTCTTACCTTCGACCTTCACCGTGTCTCACACGCATCAGTTGAAATTTAAACTCTGTATTCTCTTATATTACTTATGCCTTGTTTATTGGCATAGGCGCTATCTGTTATCCCTTTGCAGTGACAATTTGATAATCCTGACTTTTCAGTTAGGAATTATCAATACGATATCGCCTACTTTAATTTTTAATATGCAATTTTATTGATTTTAAAGCACATTTATGCTGAACTTTTATGTTGATTAATTAAAGAGAAAAAGTTAAAATTTCATCGGACACGGACGGAATTCGAACCCGCGATCTTCGCCGTTTCGAGGCGACGCTCTTACCTTCGACCTTCACCGTGTCTCACACGCATCAGTTGAAATTTAAACTCTGTATTCTCTTATATTACTTATGCCTTGTTTATTGGCATAGGCGCTATCTGTTATCCCTTTGCAGTGACAATTTGATAATCCTGACTTTTCAGTTAGGAATTATCAATACGATATCGCCTACTTTAATTTTTAATATGCAATTTTATTGATTTTAAAGCACATTTATGCTGAACTTTTATGTTGATTAATTAAAGAGAAAAAGTTAAAATTTCATCGGACACGGACGGAATTCGAACCCGCGATCTTCGCCGTTTCGAGGCGACGCTCTTACCTTCGACCTTCACCGTGTCTCACACGCATCAGTTGAAATTTAAACTCTGTATTCTCTTATATTACTTATGCCTTGTTTATTGGCATAGGCGCTATCTGTTATCCCTTTGCAGTGACAATTTGATAATCCTGACTTTTCAGTTAGGAATTATCAATACGATATCGCCTACTTTAATTTTTAATATGCAATTTTATTGATTTTAAAGCACATTTATGCTGAACTTTTATGTTGATTAATTAAAGAGAACAAAGTTAAAACTTTAACTTTTTTAACTATGCCAATAAACAAGGCATAAGTAATATAAGAGAATACAGAGTTACAATTTCAACTGATGCGTGCAAGACACGGTGGCTGGGAGGTAAGAGCGTCGCCACAGATCGGCGAAGGTCGCGGGTTCGAATCCCGTCCGTGTCAGTTCAAATGTTAACTTTTTCTCTTTAATATCATAAAAATTCAGTGTAAATATGCTTTAAAAATCATTAAAATTGCATATTTTCTACTTTTTTCAATCCCTAGTTCTTCTGGTGTTACAATTGATAGGAAACCTTGCTAGGAAGGGATTGCCATGATATTCACGCTAGGTAAGCGGATTGACGAGCGCTGTTCCAGACACCTTACATCTTAGACCCTATGGGCCATCACCGGTGTACTGAATTCTAGTATACTAATTTTCGGGGTGGATATG
Organism: Sericinus montela; assembly: GCA_029286605.1. Classification (NCBI taxonomy): domain Eukaryota; kingdom Metazoa; phylum Arthropoda; class Insecta; order Lepidoptera; family Papilionidae; genus Sericinus; species Sericinus montela. The sequence continues at coordinate 11,873 of JAGSMR010000868.1, read as the reverse complement.
CCACCATCTGTCACCAGGTGTAGCTATTTACAAAGCTTTTTCCTTTGTCACCTCCTACGACACCCATGGGGAAAACGATTTGACAACATCATGTCTGAACTCTAATTAAGAAGCCACTTGTGTCATGGAATCAGAAACAACGAAGGCACCACATACACCCAGACCTGAGACACTATAGAAAAGTGGTTTTCTACTTTGATCTGTCCGGGTATTGAACTCAAGAACTCAGAGCTAGGACATCTTCAAAATTGGTGTGCCACTTCTAGAAGCCGTTACGCTATCAATAAAGAAATAAATTTTCACTATCGAAGGCATTTATTAGCCTAAGTGCAGGCTTCATATACTGTCTTAATGAATCAGTGTCAATAACTTACCATCATATGTATAACTTTTTTCCTACCTACCTTTCAATTAAAAAGAAAGAAGAAAAAATCTCAGTTTCCAGAGAATCGTAAAAAGTAATAACAACACGATTTTTACGACGAAAATCCCAACGTCATTTTGGCGTAAACAAAAAACTTTTCATGTCAAAGTTTGAGGAAAATCATAAAGCATTTTGGAAACATTCAATGTTTCTGTTTGTTTAGGGTTAGGGGCAAGTAACATACGAGTATGTTACGCGACGAGGGTAACGGCGCGTAAAACAAAGAGATACGTATAAAAAAGAGTTAGAAATTGTTCAGAACTATTCATTCAGTTCATTTTCAAATAATATTCTGATAATAATATGATCCGTTTGGTAACGGCGTAAGAATATTGCCACTCCCTTTCTTCCCGTGGATATTGTAACAGGCGACTAAGGGATACAGCCTTGAATATCGTTGTAGCAACCGATGGATTGCGGGACAACCATCTCTAAAAATATCAGACCAAAATTATCAGACCGAGTATGTGCAGTAGCGTCCGAGGTGCGAGTGGTCTGATACTGCGATCGCCAATCCGCTTGCCAAGCCTGGCGATTATAGCAAATCCTCCTGTGGAGAGGCCAATGTCCTGCAGTGGTCTTGACCAGCCCGATATGTATATAATAATATAATCGAAAAGTTTAATAGCTCGAATACAATATAAAGAGTATAATAAAATATCTCCAAGCTACTCCCCAGATACAGACAGTAGTTACCATGTCTTGAAAACTAATGGTTGCGGGTTAAAATCACGCTTGGGGTAAATATTTGTGTGACAAATGATTATATAAATATTTATCGACGTATATCGTACCGTTCCTTTGCACACTAAGACCGCGACAGGCCCTCCCAGTTCAGGTGAAATGCGTAAAGGTGAAAAATTCTAATACCAATTACTGAATGGTTATATTATTTTCCGCTGTACATTCAAAACATACCGATTGCTTTTATGAAAGCAAAATCAAATTGAAATAAAGTGATTTATCAGCTTGAAAAAATTTAAATATCAAAATATCCACGTAGCGCAATCGGTCGGATGAAAATAAAGCGAAGCAGAATGTGCCTGATTGCGGATATCGAGTAATTGAAATCGGTTGCACTGGCTGCACGTGACGTGACCTTCTGACTTATTGTTAAAATCTATACATTTACATAAAATTGAAGTGTCTGTTTGTTATACCAAATTAAAGCTTTTCACGAAATGTATATAAAAGTAAACGTATCCGGTAGTTACATAATAAAGCTATTTTTAAGCTTCAGGGCGTAGCTAGTTTTAAATAAATTAACAATATAACCTGCCCTGAGACCTGACTACTATCCGTCGCCGGTCTGCTGAATTTGATCTGGTACTTTTCAAGATGATTAACCTATAATCTGCCGGCAACCAATTGCATTTTAAGGCTTTTTCCCTTTACAATGCAATACAAGACTGTTGATTAAAATTTAAAAAATTAAAATATGTTAAAAAAGTCCTAATAGCGGAGGTGTGATAACGTCTGAATTCGAGTCAAGAGTTCGATCTCCAGGTGATAGGCTCGTACCAATTACTTTTTTCAAAACTTATGTAGGATTAACATCGTTGGCTTGGAAATTAAGACGGCGACAGGTTCTCCACCTGTCGCACTGTCCCAAATTGTATTAGGTGAAAGGTGGGACAAAAGGACATAACTGTCTAGACCTCTGTCTACCCCAGTATGGTAAATTGCAAGATAATTTAAAAAATCCAATATAGGAAATTAATACTCCATTTCTAATTAATGGCTGATTAAAACTGTAACATTGTCTCCGTATTTTCTTAATTACATCTCTTTAGAAAAGATTGAGGCGGACTAACTAAATGAATTAACTTAAACTGAAAGAACCCAGATTAATCTTGGAACGAGATAGAATGTTAGCGAAGCTCTCTAGATAACAATGAACGGTGATTAAAATTCTATACATTCTAATCTAACTTGATAAAAGTTTTTTTTATAACTACACACATTTTCCTTCAAGGAAATAGTCAGAGATCTAGAAAATTTAATTATTTCGATCCGCACTTTTAACAGTGGTAAAGCCACGCATCAGTTTTTGTTGTTGCATAAATGGGCCGGCTCGACCGGGGAGGTACCGCGACCTCGCAGAACACCGGCGTGAAGTAGAAGTCTAACAAACTTCTGCGTTTCGTCTGGTGAGTGCAGGTAACTGGTGGCCCACACACCTCCCTCCCCTAATTCTGGGGAAGGGGGGCACTCTAAGGGAGGCAGTTCATGGGCAGCAGTAATCACTTACCATCACTCCTTCCCTTTCATCACTCTCACTCATCCCTGCGTTCAGTTCCCAACTTACATTGCATTTTCCCACATTCGGCTGTCCTGATACAATGATTGTCCTTAGGCATTCCTCAGCATTCATGATGTTTCAAGTCTTTCAGTACAATACATCACACACACATTCCACATTCCTTCAGTCATACTTTACAAACATTATCTTAATTATTAAAAAAAAAAAACAAAACATCTTTCGAAGTTAGTTACAAATTTCTATACTCAGTATTTAGTTATGCCTTTTATTTTTACATTTTAAATACACTACCTATTTACTCCAGTTAAAACCATGATAACAAAGTAACATACAAGATAAACATATAGCATAGAAGAAAAATAATAAAATTTAAATGAAACAATGCATTCATCATCTATCATTCTTCACCAAATTATTCTTACCAAGTTTCTTACATTAAGAACTCTCTTCACCTTCTGTTGGCCAACGCTTCATACAATCTGCTGAGCTAGATGTTCTTATAGGCCCCTCAGTAGCACTATCATTTTTTTGCAGATCATAGCAATCATTCCATTTGGTTTGGTTAGCGATTATCACCTTGTAAGGTCCTAGATATTTAGGTTTTAGTTTAAGTCCTGAACCAAATTGTGTAAGTTTTATAGCCACAATGTCTCCAACTTTGTATTGTGAATGTCCTTTTCTTTTTCTATTAAAGCTTTTTGCATTCTCTTTTTGAACACTGAGAATCTGTTCTTTGGCCTGTTTTCTGAGATCCTCCCTATTTTCATTGAACACTTGTATGTACTCCTCCTGTAGTAACTCTTGTATCTTCATGTCTTCTTTTACTCGCATTTTTGCACCCACAAGTAGTTCACAAGGTGTACAACAGTTGTTGCTTCTTTGAAAGGTACTATTAATGGCTCTTTGCACTCGACTAATGTGTTTGTACCAAAGGCCAGAGTTCTCTATACACAACTTCTGTGTATTCTCTCAACTTGTCCATTGCCTCGTGGAACACCCATCGTAATAGTCACATGTAGAATCTTCCCCTCCTTACAGTAATCTTGAAACCCATGACTAGTGAATGCAGTGCCTTTGTCAGTGATTATTCGTCGAGGGTTTCCGAAGGTTTGCTGATGGATCTACAATGTATTTAGAGTCTCTCGGCTTGAGGTGCTTCTTGTTGGAAACAGCCAAACAAATTTAGCGAAAGTGCCCACCACTGACAGTATATGGTTATACTGTTTACTAGTTTTCGTCAAAGGTCCAACATGATCCAAATGAATGGTATCCAAGGGAATACTGTTCTTCTCAATTGGTAGCTAACAGGCATGGAATGCATGTCACTATAAAATCTTAAATTTTCTTATCTAATCCTGTTATGTAATAATCTCTTTCAATAGCTTCTTTCATCTTCTTCTTAGAAAAATGTCCATTGCTTGCACCTTCTTCAATACTTCTTTCTCCGTAGTCTTAGGTATAACCAGTAATTTCTTATCTCCTTTGTACAATATATCATTTTCATCCCAGTAATCTTAGTGTGTATTTTCCTTCAAAACTTCTTTTATAGCTGAGAGCCCCCGTCCTGATCTTGCGCTTGCTTTACTTGATCATGTAGTGTAGTAACTGCCACAAAGGGATAACAGCTCAAAGCAGCGACACGCCTCATTTTTGTTCCAAAACGATACTCTATTTCGAGGTCATATTCATAGAGGAATAATACCCAGCAGGCTATCTTAAGAGATATATCCTTCTTTTTCAACGTCACTTCAAATGCCTTACAATCTGTGACAATTTTAAAATGTATTCCATACAAATACTGCCTGAACTTCTTTATACCTTCAATAATATTGGTTGCCTCCAGTTCATAGCTTGAATACCTTAATTGAACATCATTTGTCTTTCGGCTCATGTAATGAACCAGGTGGAGACCTGTATCTGGATGGTACTGCATGAGTATGGCTGAATATGCCACACTAGAAGCGTCTGTGTGCAACTCCGTCTTCAACTTGGGATTAAAAATCTTTAACACAGGACTGGATGCTAATCTCTCTTTTAAAATATTAAATGCTTGTCTTTGTTCACCTTCAAAAATAAATTCTTTTTCCTTTCTCAATAAATCTGTGAGTAGCTTAGAAATTAGGGCATAATTTTCAATGTACTTTCTGAAATAGGAGGTTAAACCAATGAAACTGTGTAGTTGTTTGACATCTCAGGGTTCTTTGTACTTACGGACAGCTTCTGTCTTTTCTGGACTTGGTTTTATTTCCCCATTCCTTATCACGTGGCTTTAGTATTCAATTTCCGGTTAGATCAGGTCGGCCTTCTTCCAATTTATCTTTAGCCCATATCCTGAAGCCACTTTCAACACAAGCTGAAGTCGTTCCACTGCTTCTTCTTCACTTTCTGCTGTAATTAAGATATTGTCAATGAAAATAATCCTAATGCATTGCGAAATAAAATCCCTGAAGATAATGCTTATGAATCGCATAAAATACTTTGGGCAGATGGACAAACCAAAAGGAGCTTGAAGGAACTCGAATTGGCCATGGTGTGTCACAAATGATGTATACGGGATAGATTCCTTAGCCACCTTGAGATGAAAGAAACCATTCTTTAAAATTCAAAACACTAAATATTTTGGCTTCACACAGCTTATCTATCATATTGTCGATCACTGGTAATGGAAATTCATCTTTAAGAATTTTTTTGTTTAGCAGTCTATAATCCACACAAACCCTAACTGAACCATTTTTTTTCTCACTAATACCAAAGGACTTGAATATTCTGAAAAACTTACTTGTACTACACCATTATCCATCCATTCCTTTACCTGCTCTTCAACTATTCTCTGCTCTGCCAAGGACAAACGTCGTGGTCTCTGGGCGACAGGCACGTCATCTTTAAGAACAATCTTCAGCTCAAAAGGTGCATCTTTCAATTGGATTGGATTATAACCTTCAATACACTGCAAAACGTTTTCCTTGGAAAACAATGGAATAATCAGAAATATGCTCAACTTCCAAAGTGGGATCTGAAAACAACCAAACTTAGGCATCCATTCATCACTTTCAGACAAAAACTGCACTTTGTACCCATTCATTATCATGGTTATTTTTCGTAGTAATTCCAGGCCTAAAATCATATCAAAAGACATAACATCTTTGTTCACTATATGAAATAACACGTTTTGATAGTTTTTCCCGTCGATTGTAATGTCCAAGAACATATTTCCTAATGAATTCACCATCGTACGTCCGAGTCCCGTCAAACATAAGTTATCTTCGTATTTTTCTGTTCCAACGGTAATGAAACGCTCGTCCGTCATTAAATTGAAGTCGCTGCCGGATTCAATTAAAGCGTTCACTGTTAATTCCTTAATCTTGACACTAATCATCGGCTTCGTTGAGAGATTTCTTGTTTTGTTTACGTTATTTTCCACCTGCATAGCCTCGTTTCCACCTTTTGACGTCTGGCTGTCACAACTGCTGTCACTTGTCGCACCCACCCTGAAGTTAGCTGAGCGCAGTTTTGCCGACTGAGATCCACTACTACCAACCGCACGATCTTGCGCTGCGTTCCGTGCTCGCGCCGCCGCCGGCCGCAGCCCAAGTGCATCGTGATCCAATATGGCCGTACTGATTACAGCGAAAACACTTGAGACCGTTCGGACAATGTGTCGAGATATGACTGTTTTCGCCGCAGTTGTAACAACGTCGAATGGATTTTTCTGTTTTCTTTCTTACAGCTATTTCGGTTCCCGCTTCTTTCTTCGCATCGTTTACCATCTTGAATTCTAAATTACTAATTTCTCTTTGAGCATAGTGTACGTCGTTACGCCATATAAAATAATTTCGCCTGAGCGCCGTCGATTACATCCACTATGTACTGGATAGCAACATAATCGGGAAATCTCGCTTTTTCCCCAATTCTCTCATCGCAAGCATATACTGATAGTAGCTTTCGTGCTTACGCTTCATTCTATTTGCCATCAGCTCATGCATTTCTTTACTGTTGATTTCATCGGGAAACTCCTTTTGTATAGCCGTCTTGAGCTCGTCGTACGTCTTGTATACCTTTTCTGACTTCAACCATAATGCCGCCGTGCCACACAAAGACCTGCGCACGATTATAAGTTTCTGTTGCGCGGTCCAACTAAATAATAAATCTCAGTTCGTTGAATTATTATAAATGCTTCATAGAATTTTTCTTCTATTCCAAACTGAAAATTATTGTAAAATAATATTAAATATAAATCCCACTGAATTCTATTTTTCGAAAGTAATAGTTTTAATGCAGAAGTTTTTTTTCGTTTCTTTACTTCTAATGAATATAGATTTCGGGAATTCCAATTAACTTCGAGGTTATAGTATAAGAGTTATTGAAACAGAAAATGTCGACTACAGGATAAAGGCTTTTCTCATGTGGCATTTCTCAGGTGGCAGGCGCGTATCAATGTGTTTTTCAAAACCTATGTACGATTCACATCGTTGGCTTTGACATAAAGACGGCGGCGGGCTCACCACCACGTTATCCCAAAAATGTCTTCGATGGAAGGTGGGTCGAAGGGACTTTATTATCTAGACTAGACCTCTGTCTACCTCTGTATTGGGAATAGCGTGAAGGTAATTATTTATTTATTTCATATGATTGATTTTCTACAATCACTTCTTTCGACCAGTAGCTCTCGATACATGAGGCTTATAATTATATTATCTTTACGAAGTATTAGGAATGCTGGGTTAGACAGAGTTCGAGTCATTACAATAGTTACGACGCACCTTTGCCGGTGCTTATTTGTGGAAGTCTTATGTCCTAACCAACGCTATTACATGCTACCGTATACATGCATAAACATATATTTACTTAAAATTATATTCATCCCACTTTTTAAATATGAATGTCCCTTTCCTTTTATGAATATCATGTTGTTACTGAAGGTACATAATTAACGGCATATAAAAATTATTTACTCATCGATACAATTTACCAATATTACGTCCATTGATTGATTTCTAAACCTATCTCACTTTTATAATTAGGCTTCTCGAATAGAAAAGAAACAGGTGGAAGAATCTACATAGATATTCTATGTTTTGTATTTTTAAAATAACGAAAATACAGTTTCAAACATTAAATGATTAGAGATAGCATTGGAACGTTCAACTCATTCCTAGAAATTTTGAAAGAAACATGAAATGGAATGAATTCAATCACGTTATTGTTTTAAATTTATTTCGAGATTATTATTACTCCTAAAGTCACGACAGCCGATTGGTTGGGTGGTCGGAATTTCGAGTCCAAAGACCGAGTTCAATCCCCAGGTGGCAGGTTCGTACCAATGGGTTTTTCTAAAAACCTATGTACGAATTAAATCGTTGGCTTGGACATAAATTATCACAAGAAATGTCTTCGATGGAAGGTGGGTCGAAGGGACTTTATTATCTAGACTAGACCTCTGTCTACCCCTGTATTGGGAATTGCGTGAAGATATTTATTATTATTACTACGACAGAAAAAAAAACACATTTTTTATGGTGTGGTACCAAGTGAAGCCAGGTTGCTGCTATGAATAATGAAGAAATGTACTGAAGAAAATAATGAATAAATAAAATAAATATAAATATCTTCACGCAATTCCCAATACAGAGGTAGACAGAGGTCTAGTCTAGACAATTGTCCCTTTGACCCACCTTCCACCGAAGATATTTTCGGGCCAACGTGACAGGTGGAGAGCCTGTCGCCGTCTTTATGTCCAAGCTAACGATATAAATCCTACATAGGTTTTGAAAACCCATTGGTACAAGCCTGCCACCTGGGGACCGAACTCGGGTCTCTTGACTCGAAATTCCAATCACTGGGCTATCATGGCGGTCACGTGGTGTCAGTAAATATTTTAATTAGATTTCTTTTAAAAAGAAATTCTAGACATAATAAGACATTAAGAACTCTCGGGGCTTTCATAAGCTACAATGGAATCAAAGTTAAATAGTACAGATAATGAAATTTGTACTGACTTTAAAGACATTACACTTGTAGATTTATTCTACTTTGGTACAAAAAGGATTATTACAAGTTCAAATAAAGTTACATATTAATGTCATGATAGCCGAGTGGTTCGATGATCGGAATTCGAATCTAGAGACAAGAGTTCGCGCTATATATTTTCCTCGCCATTCAGTCGTCACTCATTCGCTCAATGTGCTCAAAACATTTAAGTACGCCTTTATTCATTACAGTGAAAAGATGATCTTTCAAACCGGACATATTGCGATTCTCTTCGCTTCGTTTTCAGTCGGCCTTGGAAGCGCCGCATATTTGACGAAAAGATCTCATCTCTTGAAGAGGAAGCTTATTGTAAATGTTTAGAAATTCTGCCAACAGCCAAAGATTCTATAGTGGGGTCTGCGATAGGTCGCTTGTTCACTACATAGCCTTACATTCGTTCGTAAACCGTTAACAGTTACAAGCATTGGTGCTTACTTCAAGTTATTAAAAGAAATTTTAGAAAATGAGACGGTACGACTTTCTAGTGCGTAGTGACCGTACCTACGAAGCGTAGAGCAGGGTACGAATGTAATCGTTAGAGCAATCATTTGTGTTAAGAATATGAAAGCTTGTACTGGAGTCATGTAAATACATATATTTGTATAAATATTTATACATGTATTATTGTATAAATATTAATATTGTAATATTAGCTAATTTACAAGATGGAGATGACAGGTTCATCAGTTGTCAAGCTGTTCCAAATGTGCTCCGGTGAAATAACGATCGTAAAGGCTACATAGCCTGAATCTCTAGCTACCCTGGCATTAGAAAATGACTGTAGATAGAAGGAATTAAAAATACTTTATGAAAAATGTAATCTAGACAAATTTTCAAATATATACCTTAATGTACACTTAATTAGTAATACTTTTGTAAATGATAAGTACAAATTAAGGGCTCTCCACCTAAGTACGGCCTCGCCGTTGTAATTGGTGCTTTGAGGCGGCTATGCCCAATCTGCGGCAGCACTAAGTGCTTTACTATGTAACAGATGGGGCTGTTATCATTTACAGAAGCTTGTGTTTTCCATTATTTACCAATAATTAGTAAATTAATTGAACATTAAATGGGTATCGTAAGATGCCACTAAGGAAAAGCCTATAAAATGGCAATGGCTGCCAACAGACACTGGCAGCATTAATCAAAAATATCTTTAAGCTATTTCCAATACAGGGGTAGATAGAGGCCTCAATAACTAACTCATTTTGACCCACCTTTCAACGAAGATATTTTTTTGCGAAAACGTGACAGGTGGAGAGCCTGTCGCCGTCTTTTTAGGTCTAAGCCAACGATATGAACGTTACGTAAGTTATTGTAAAACCCTTTGGTACGAACCTGCTACCTAGACAATCCTATACCGAACTTGGGTCTCTTGAATTATATTCCAATCACCCAATCCTAATCCTATGTGTCCTATATGACACCGAGAAACCATTTCGAAATATACCAGACTAAATTTCGGAGGAGGTTCATGTTGCACTATACTTTTATAAGCCGTTATGATGATGGCGACGATGGCGAATGTAAGGGTGAAAAGATCTTTTTTTTTATAGAAAAGGGAGGCAAGCGAGCAGGTGGCTCACGCGATGGTAAGTGATTACCGCCGCCCATGAACACCCGCAATACCAGAGGCTTAGCAGATGCGTTGTCTCCTTAGAGTGCCCCTCCCCAGAATTGGGGAGGGAGGTGTGGGCCACCGGTTACCTGCACTCACCAGACGAAACGCAGAAGTTTGTTAGACTATTCTGTGAGGTCGTGGTACTTCCCGGTCGAGCCGGCCCATTCATGCAACAACAAAAGCTGAAATGAACTTTCATAGGCTGCTTTTATGTATATACTCAAACTAACCGCGTTCGTAGCACTATAACAAAATGAATAGTATCACTGAAATCACTTACTATCACTTGCAGGATTAGCTCATTTTGTTCGGGCTAGCTCCTAACACCGGTTATGATAATATACTCGTAAAGATGTGAATGATAAATGACAGGATATATCAGAGCACTTTATTACGTAACTGATATCTAGTTCCTAACCATGTCATAATTAATATTCTAAAAGATATATAAACATTTAAAACGTTAAGATATTTGCACGTTCCGCGCCAGGTATCCGAGCTGCTGCGCCACTGCACGGACCCCCACGTCCTCGGCGTCACCAGGTCCAATTGGGAGCCCTGGATCTAGTCACGAACGATGCGATGCGATATTGAAATGGAGCTGAAACTCTAATTAAAACTATGTCCTTTCCGAACTAAGAAATTTACTAATAATTTGTTGTATTGTGTTATATTTTTATAAGAAATGGAAACTGTTTTATTTCTTTAACAATCTACGCAAAAACAACGATAAGCTCGTCGCTACCTGTCACGTTTTCCCAAAATCTTCGGTGAAAGGTGGGTCGGAAGGATTTAATCGTCTAGACTTCTGTCTACCTCTGTATTGGAGGAATATATGTGAATATGTTTCTAAAACAAAAAGTAGCCTCCAAGAAGTGGTGACTTTGAAAGGAGTATGAAGCGATACAATTTACGTTACTACTACAGAAAAACATATGTAGCGCGATGCCGGGGCGGCTCGTTGTCCATCTATAAACAGATTTTGAGTATATGTATTTCTTAAGTAAGACTATAGAAGTCTAGAAAGCCACGTGTAGTACTGAAAACCGCATCTAAATCCGTTCTATAGATTTCAATTCACAAACAAATAATTTTCCATTTTAGAAACCGATGCAGGAATCATTGAGATTCGTGCGTCAGTTTCTAAGTTGAAAACAAGACATTAGAGAATGGAAACAGGATCAAAATCCGTTCAGTAGCTTTAGCGTCAACCTTGAACAAACATTTAAGAACTGTAAATATCATCTTTTCGGCACAAACAGTAACCTAAACCACTGGGATATCGTTGTAGAAGCGATCGTTGCGTTACTCTATGGAGAAAGAATTACTAAAAAAAATCACTTTATTCTCTAACTAATAAAGGCTGTTGCTCATCGGCTCGCCCACCACCACCCACCAGCCCTCCTCGCGATTCTGCGGAACACGCGCACGCGACATGGCGGGACATGTAGCCACTCGGGCCAGCGGGACATAAGTGTGTGTGAAATGTTCAGCATGTACGATTTTTTTATTTTATTAAGTTGCAAATGTTACTTTCG
>JAGSMR010000866.1:0-10856 GCA_029286605.1 Sericinus montela | reverse complement strand
CCAGTATGGTAAATTGCAAGATAATTTAAAAAAAACATTATCAAATCTAATATAGGAAATTAATACTCCATTTCTAATTAATGGCTGATTAAAAATGTAACATTGTCATTGATGTGAATTAACTTAAACTGAAAGAACCCAGATTTATCTTGGAACGAGATAGAATATTAGCGAAGTTTCTAGATAACAGTGAACGGTGATTAAAATTCTATACATTCTAATCTAACTTGATAAAATTTTTTTTTATAACTACACGCATTTTCCTTCAAGGAAATAGTCAGAGATCTAGAAAATTTAATTATTTCGATCCACATTTTTAACAGTGATAGAGCCACGCATCAGCTTTTGTTGCATGAATGGGCCAGCTTGACCGGGGAAGTACCATGACCACACAGAATACCGGCATGAAGTAGAAGTCTAAAAACTTCTGCGTTTCATCTGGTGAGTGCAGGTAACTGGTGGTTTGACACACCCCTCCCCTAATTCTGGGAGGGGTCACTCTAAGGAAGGCGACACATCTGCCAAGCCTCTGGTATTGCGGGTGTTCATGGGCAGCGGTAATCACTTACCATCATTCCCTGTCATTCCTTCCTTTCATCACTTCCTCGCAGGCCGCTGTTTGAGTCGCGCGTGTTTGTCGTTATATAGGTCTTAAATAGTTTCGTTGGTTTATCGAAAATTATGAAAGTGTGAAATCGGAGTGCATTAACTTAAGGATCTAATAGTTCATCACAGCAGTAAGACAACATAGCACAAACATTCTCTGATTGCCTGGTACGTAAACGTCTATATACTATACAAAATGCAAGGCACACCTCCACTGCAGCGTTCATTAACTGTTCCTTCAAAGGACTACGACTCAGTGGCCCAGGACTCGACCTCATCAAATGTATCGGTTCGTTCTAAAAGAAAACGCGGAAATGACTACGCTGATGATTTTAATGCATTTAAAATGAAATACGGGACATATTTTTGAGCTTTCAGAAGGAGCAAGAAGAAAGAATTACAGCATTCCTAAACACAATACAAGAACAAAACTCAGCAGTGCATAAATCAATCGATTTTCTATCTGAAAAATATGATCATTTACTGACAAATTAGGTAAATTGGAAAATGAAAGGAAGGAAAATATGTTGTATATTGAATCTCTAGAAAAAAACTTGAGAAGCTGGAGCGGTATAGCTGTTCTACCTCCTTAGAGCTAAGAAATATTCCTAAATTAACTACAGAAAGTAAGGACGACCTTCAGATATAATTATTAAGTCAATACAACATCTACAGTTGAATATTAATCTTGCCGAAATTAAAGATGTGTACCGTATTACTACTAAATCGGAAAATAAACCAATTATAGTGGAATTTAATAGCGTATTAACCTGAGATCGCTTTCTCAACGCATACAAAAACATAACAGCGTTCAAAAAAGTAACAAATTTAGCACAAAACATCTGCAGATTGAAGGACCATCTAGGCCTATCTATATTTCTGAGTACCTCACTAGTAAGACGAGGAACTTATTTCATTACAAGAAAGTATGCCAAAACCAATGACTACATGTTTTGTTGGATCACCCACGGCAGAATAAATCTGCGAAAAAAAGAAGGTACTCCTCTAATCAGAATCAACACCGAAGCCGATCTAGGGAAATTAAAGCAAATGTGACTATCTTTTACTAGTAGGCAATATGTTCTTAAAACATTCTTGTTGTCAACTTTTCAATTCATATATTTTTTTAAATTAACTTTATGCAGAATAGTTAACAGCTTATTGATATTTTCTTACAAATTATGTTCCTATTTTTCTAAAATTTGTTATACTCATACACCCAAAGTACACTTCTCATATGCATCATGCACTCACATACATCATTCATACAAAACTAATCGTCTGAACACACTAAACACGTACTTAACCAAAAATTTTGCTCAAAAATTCATATTGTTTTAAATTTATTTACTAGGAACTCAAGTATTTATAGTAAATTACTGATAATAATTCTTTATTACTCTGCGCTTTGTTTATCATTTAAGCCAAATAATGAATAAATCTAACAATAGTTTCTTAGCGGATATTGACGAAATCTACAATAATAAGTGTTGCACCTTCTAGATGATCCATCTAAATGCTCACAATTAATTAATTTGATAAAAATGTAACGCCATTGACAAACTTATAATACTCACATTGAACATCAGAAGTATTAACCGAAATTACGATTTACTCCTCTCATTTCTTTCAATTCTTGATGTTCAGGTTGATGTTATTGTATTGACTGAGTGCTGGACTAATAAGAATTTTGTTCCACCCTTAATGTCTAATTACTATATGTACCAAACTAACAATTTTCTAAATCAAAATGATGGCATTGTCGCATACATTCACAATACACTCAATATCTCCTCTGCTGAACCACCTATGCAAGAAGGAAATTGCTTGGTTCTTGATATCAAAGCACAATATACAATTGTTTGCTCTTATAGACCTCCATGCTATAGAAATCCAAGCAATTATCTATATTCTTTAAGTAAAGTACTACAAAGTATTGCTACACCACACGTTATATTAACGGGAGACATTAATCTAAATTTGCTTCCTGACAGTTTGTCTCCACACGTCCAAAACTACCTAAACCTAATGGCAATGTATGGTTTACAGCAAGGTATAAATTTAGCAACGCGGAAAAACACATGTATTGATCACTTCATGATCAAATCTAATAACTCCTGGAGAACTTTCGTATTCGAGGAGTTAACTGATCACCGTCCCATATTAGCGTACTTTGAAACAAACATATCTTTAAATAACAACACGCATCATAAATTCAACTTTATGATTTTAATGCCATTAAAATTGCATTAAAAACGTTACTTGGAGTGAGTACTTCAAACTTACAGACGTAAATTGTGCTGTTGAGGTGCTAGTAACCAAACTACAAACTATAAGTGATTCTCACGTAACCATCAAATATTCTAAAAAAATACAACCGTTAAAACCGTGGATAACACCTGGAGTTGTAAAGTCTATTCGAAAAGAAATAAAATACATATGAAAGTAAAAAAACGGCAAAATGATAAGGAACTTCAAGCTTATTACATTAAATATAGGAACTTAACCAATAAGATAATAAAAATTTAAAGAAAAGTATTATGAGTATCAGTTTCACATACATACTAAAACAATAAAGAAACCTGGAAAATTATAAAAGATGTGTGTAATTTAAATAAAGATAGGAAAACTCCTCTGAATTATTAAAATGGTTAATTCTCCTACTAGATCTCTCAATCTAGTGAATAAATATTTTACTTCTGTGTGGCGCGACTTAGCAAGTAAACAACTTAAAGAATTAAATGAGACTGAAAACGAATTGGCTAAGAAAGCTAAAATTATCGATACACCACATAAATGTATGTACTTATATCCTAAAGATGTAGCTGTAATTAAAAGTATAATAGTCTAAAAAGTAATGTTGCTTACGGTTAGGGCTCAATTACTTCATCTTTAATTAAAATCATAGTGATCCCATTCAGTGATCTGAGACCATTGCTTCCATTTTTAATTTAAGTGTAACACAGGGAGTTGTTCCAAAATATTTTAAAGAAGCTATAGTCTGTCCTATAAACAAAAATTGAGATAAAACGTCATCCTCAATCTACAGACCAATATCATTACAAAGTACATTGTCAAAGACACTGGAAAAGGTTGTAAATAAAGGACTGATAGGATATCTGGAAACAAACAAGTTTCTTAACAACAACCAGTATGGATTTCTGTGCCCATAAATCTACTGGGGATGCTGTATTAAAATTAACTTCATTGGTTACTACATATCTTGACAAAGGAAAAAGTATTGGTGTCTTTCTAGACTTAAAAAAGCATTCGATACAGTTTCAATTCCAATTCTTATTCATCGTCTTGAAAATTTAGGTATCAGAGGTGTTGCTTCTAGTTGGTTTAAGGACTTTATCTGATAGAAAGCAACGTGTTAGGGTAGAGAGTTATTTAAGCGATCCTTTTCATGCTCCTATGGCATTCCGCAAGGTAGCACCTTGGGTCCGACGATGTTTCTCATATATATAAATGATCTGTGTAAATTACAGATACCAGGTGCTGACCTTATAATGTTTGCGGATGACACTGTGTTGCTATTTAATGGTGATACTTGGGATGAAGTGAAGCGTAGTGCGGAAAACGGGTTACGTGTTGTAACTCGCTGGTTAGAAGATAGTTTGCTTTCTCTCAATATTTCTAAAACTAAATATTTATGCTTTAGTAAGACAAAGGCATCCGGTCCTAATAAAATTTCAAGCTGTACATCCACACGTTTCCATGTAATCGCACACTAAGCACAAATCGCTGTCTCTGCAGCCTGCTGACTAAGTGTGATTCTATCAGATACCTTGGAGTTATAATTGATAGCAGAATGTCTTGGGAAGGCTATGTTAATGCAGTTTCTGCAAGACTTAGAAAACTGGTTTATGTCTTAAAACCTACGTTTACTTGTAAATAAAGCTCTCCTCATAAAAACATATAAAGCTCTAGGAGAATGTAATAAATTACTGCATTAGTTCTTGGGTGGTGCAGCTAAAAGTCACATAATAAAGATAGAACGTGCACAAAGAACTGTCTTGAAAGTTATGCTCCGGCTACCTTTCCGCCACCCAACTGTATCGGTTTATGAGCTTGCTAACGTGCTATCCGTACGCAAATTGTTTATTTTAAACATCATAAGAAGGTTTCATCGCTTTACAGTGCCTCACGTAACTCAAAGTCATAAAAGAATTGACCGTTATCCTATCCCAAGAGCAAATAGCGCAGTATTTAAAAGACATTTTGATTTTCTTGCCCCTAAACTATACAATGAATTAAGTAAATACCGTATCGTTAGAAATGTTAGTAATTTTAATATCAAGAATATTGTAACTGACTGGTTAAATAAGTTCGATTTCAAAAGCACTGAAAATCTATTATCTATAAATATTTGACTAAGCACGCACGCACGTACGCACGCACGCACGCACGCACACACACACACACACACACGCTCACACACACACACACACACACACACACACACACACACTCATGCACACAAAATATATTTTAAAAATTCTTTTAATTTTGTAAAATTTTATAATTTTCGTTAGACTAATTAAAAATTTAAATTTGTTTAAACTATTTACTGGCAAGGAAAGTGGCCCCTGAAACACAGGTATCTTATCCCTAGCTCAGGGGTCACAAACCACTGTTATTCATGATTCTGTTTAATTGGTTTATCAATAAAGATTATTATTATTATTATCATCTATCATTCTTCACCAAATTATACTTAGCAAGTTTCTTGCATTAAGAACTCTTTTCACCTTCTGTTGGCCAACGCTTCATACAATCTGCTGAGCTAGATGTTCTTATAGGCCCCTCAGTAGCACTATCATTTTTTTGTAGATCATAGCAATCATTCCTTCTAACCTTTATCACCTTGTAAGGTGTGATATTTAGGTTTCAGTTTAAGTCCTGAACCAAATTGTGTATGTTTATAGTGACAATTTCTCCAACTTCGTATTGTGAATGTCCTTTTCTTTTTCTATTATAGCTTTTTGCATTCTCTTCTAGAACTCTGAGAATCTGTTCTTAGGCCTGTTTTCTGAGATCCTCTATATTTTCATTGAACACTTGTATGTACTCTTCCTGTAGTAACTCTTGTATCTTCTTGTCTTCTTATACTCGTATTTTTGCACCTACAATTAGTTCACAAGGTGTACAGTTGATGCTTCTTTGAAAGGTACTATTAATGGCTCTTTGTATTCGACTAATGTGTTTATACCAAAGGCCAGAGTTCTCTATAAACGACTTTGTAAGTAATGGAATTAATATTCTGTGTATTCTCTCGACTTGTCCATTGCCTTGTGGAACACCCGTCGTAATAGTCACATGATGAATGTTCTCCTCCTTACAGTAATATTGAAACTCATGACTAGTGAATACAGTGCCTTTGTCAGCGATTATTCGTCGAGGGTTTCCGAAGGTTTGCTGATGGATCTCCAATTTCTCTCGGCGTTCTGTTTCCAACAAGAAGCACATTCTTGTTGGAAACAGCCAAACAAATTTAGTGAAAGCGTCCACCACTGTCAGTATATGGTTATACTGTTTACTAGTTTGCGTCAAAGGTCCAACATGATCCAAATGAATGGCATCCAAGGGAATACTGTTCTTCTCAATTGGATGCAGAAATCCTTCTTGCTTCCCTTCTTTCTTCGTTGCTAACAGGCATGGAATGCATGTCACTATAAAATCTTCAATTTTCTTATCTAATCCTGTTATGCAATCTCTTTCAATAGCTTCTTTCATCTTCTTAGAAAAATGTCCATTGCTTGCACCTTCTTCAATACTTCTTTCTCCATAGTCTTAGGTATAACCAGTAACTTCTTATCTCCTTTGTACAATATATCATTTTCATCCCAGTAATCTTAGTATGTCTTTCCCTTCAAAACTTCTTTTATAGCTGAGAGCCCCTCGTCCTGATCTTGCGCTTGCTTTACTTGATCATGTAGTGTAGTAACTGCCACAAAGGGATAACGGCTCAAAGTATCGACATGTCTCATTTTTGTTCCAGAACGATGCTCTATTTCAAGGTCATATTCATTGAGGAATAATACCCAGTGGGCTATCTTAGCAGAAATATCCTTCTTTTTCAACGGCAGTTCAAATGCCTTACAATCCGTGACAATTTTAAAATGTATTCCATACAAATACTGCCTGAACTTCTTTATACCTTCAATAATATTGGTTGCCTCCAGTTCATAGCTTGAATACCTTAACTGAGCTTCATTTGTCTTTCGGCTCATGTAATGAACCGGGTGGAGACCTGTATCTGGATGGTACTGCATGAGTATGGCCGAGTATGCCACACTAGAAGCGTCTGTGTGCAACTCCGTCTTCAACTTGGGATTAAAAATCTTTAACACAGGACTGGATGCTAATCTCTCTTTTAAAATATTAAATGCTTGTCTTTGTTCATCTTCAAAAATAAATTCTTTTTCCTTTCTCAATAAATCTGTGAGTGGCTTAGAAATTAGGGCATAATTTTCAATGTACTTTCTGAAATAGGAGGTTAAACCAATGAAACTGTGTAGTTGTTTGACATCTCATGGTTCTTTGTACTTACGGACAGCTTCAGTCTTTTCTGGACTTGGTTTTATTTCCCCATTCCTTATCATGTGGCTTTAGTATTCAATTTCCGGTTTGATCAGGTCAGCCTTCTTCCAATTTATCTTTAGCCCATATTCTGAAGCCACTTTCAACACAAGCTGAAGTCGTTCCATTGCTTGTTCTTCACTTTCTGCTGTAATTAAGATATTGTCAATGAAAATCATCATAATGCCTTGCGAAATCAAATCCCTGAAGATAATGCTTATGAATCGCATAAAATACTTTGGGCAGATGGACAAACCGATAGGAGCTCGAAGGAACTCGAATTGGCCATGGTGTGTCACAAATGATGTATACGGGATAGATTCCTTAGCCACCTTGAGATGAAAGAAACCATTCTTTAAATCCAAAACGCTAAATATTTTGGCTTCACTCAGCTTATCTATCTTATTGTCGATCACTGGTAATGGAAATTCATCTTTAAGAATTTTTTTGTTTAGCAGTCTATAATCCACACAAACCCTAACTGAACCATCTTTTTTTCTCACTAATACCTAAGGACTTGAATATTCTGAAAAACTTACTTGTTCTACACCATCATCCATCCATTCCTTTACCTGCTCTTCAACTATTCTCTGCTCTGCCAAGGACAAACGTCGTGGTCTCTAGGCGACAGGCACGTCATCTTTAA
This sequence comes from Sericinus montela, assembly GCA_029286605.1. NCBI lineage: Eukaryota > Metazoa > Arthropoda > Insecta > Lepidoptera > Papilionidae > Sericinus > Sericinus montela. The sequence continues at coordinate 3,019 of JAGSMR010000866.1, read as the reverse complement.
GAACAATCTTCAGCTCAAAGGTGCATCTTTCAATTGGATTGGATTATAACCTTCAATACACTGCAAAACTTTTTCCCTTATGGAATAATCAGAAATATGCTCCACTTCGTTATTTTTCGTAGTAATTCTAGGCCTAAAATCATATCAAAAGACATAATATCTTTGTTCACTATATGAAATAACACGTTTTGATAGTTTTTGCCGTCGATTGTAATGTCCAAGAACATCTTTCCTAATGAATTCATCATCGTACGTCCGAGTCCCGTCAAACATAAGTTATCTTCGTATTTTTCTGTTCCAACGGTAATGAAACGCTCGTCCGTCATTAAATTGAAATCGCTGCCGGATTCAATTAAAGCGTTCACTGTTAATTCCTTAATCTTGACATCCTTAATCATCGGCTTCGTTGAGAGATTTCTTGTTTTGTTTACGTTATTTTCCACCTGCATAACCTCGTTTCCACCTTTTGACGTCTGGCTGTCACAACTGCTGTCACTTGTCGCACCCACCCTGAAGTTAGCTGAGCGCAGTTTTGCCGACTGAAATCCACTACTGCCAACCGCACGATCTTGCGCTGCGTTCGGCGCGGACTGTTTTAACGACTTGTGAGGAGCGCTAGCGCTGCGTTCCGTGCTCGCGCCGCCGCCGGCCGCAGCCCAAGTGCATCGTGATCCAATATGGCCGTACTGATTACAGCGAAAACACTTGAGACCGTACGGACAATGTGTCGAGATATTACTGTTTTCGCCGCAGTTGTAACAACGTCGAATAGATTTTTCTGTTTTCTTTCTTACAGCTGGTTCGGTTCCCGCTTCTTTCTTCGCATCGTTTACCATCTTGAATTCTAAATTACTAATTTCTCTTTGAGCATAGTGTACGTCGTTACGCCATATAAAATAATTTCGCCTGAGCGCCATCCATTACATCCACTATGTACTGGATAGCAACATAATCGGGAAATCTCGCTTTTTCCCCAATTCTCTCATCGCAAGCATATACTGATAGTAGCTTTCGTCCTTACGCTTCATTGTATTTGCCATCAGCTCATGCATTTCTTTACTGTTGATTACATCGGGAAACTCCTTTTGTATAGTCGTCTTGAGCTCGTCGTACGTCTTGAATACCTTTTCTGACTTCAACCATAATGCCGCCGTGCCTGAAGACCTGCGCACGATTATAAGTTTCTGTTGCGCGGTCCAACTAAATAATAAATCTCAGTTCGTTGAATTATTATAAATGCTTCATAGAATTTTTCTTCTATTCCAAACTGAAAATTATTGTAAAATAATATTAAATATAAATCCCACTGAATTCTATTTTTCGAAAGTAATAGTTTTAATGCAGAAGTTTTTTTTTTTCGTTTCTTTACTTCTAATGAATATAGATTTCGGGAATTCCAATTAACTTCGAGGTTATAGTATAAGAGTTATTGAAACAGAAAATGTCGACTACAGGATAAAGGCTTTTCTCATGTGGCATTTCTCAGATGGCAGGCGCGTACCAATGTGTTTTTTCAAAACCTATGTACGATTCACATCGTTGGCTTTGACATAAAGACGGCGGCGGGCTCACCACCTGTTACGTTATCCCAAAAAATGTCTTCGGTGGAAAGTGGGTCGACGGGACTTAACTGTCTAGAATAGACCTCTGTCTACCCCTGTATTGGCAATAGCGTGAAAGTAATTATTTATTTATTTCATATGATTGATTTTCTACAATCACTTCTTTCGACCAGTAGCTCTCGATACATGAGGCTTATAATTATATTATCTTTACGAAGCATTAGGAGTGCTGGGTTAGACAGAGTTCGAGTCATTACAATAGTTTCGACGCACCTTTTGCCGGTGCTTATTTGTGGAAAAGTCTTATGTCCAAGCCAACGCTATTACATGCTACCGTATACATGCATAAACAAATATTTACATAAAAATATATTCATCCCACTTTTTAAATATGAATGTCCCTTTCCTTTTATGAATATCATGTCGTTACTGAAGGTACATAATTAACGGCATATAAAAAATTATTTACTCATCGATACAATTTACCAATATTACATCCATCGATTGATTTCTAAACCTATCTCACTTTTATAATGAAGCTTCTCTAATAGAAAAGAAACAGGTGGAAGAAACTACATAGATATTCTATCTTTTGTATTTTTTTTAAATAACGAAAATACAGTTTCAAACATTAAATGATTAGAGATAGCATTGTAACGTTCAACTCGTTCCTAGAAATTTTGAAAGAAGCATGAAATGGAATGAATTCAATCACGTTATTGTTTTAAATTTATTTCGAGATTATTATTACTCCTAAAGTCACGACAGTCGATTGGTTGGGTGGTCAGATTTTCGAGTCAAAGACCAGTTCGTCCCCGAGTTCGGCGCAGTGGGTTTTCAAAACCTATGTACGATTCACATCGTTGGCTTTGACATAAAGACGGCGGCGGGCTCACCACCTGTTACGTTATCCCAAAAATGTCTTCGGTGGAAAGTGGGTCGACGGGACTTAACTGTCTAGAATAGACCTCTGTCTACCCCTGTATTCGGAATTGCGTGAAGATATTTATTATTATTACTACGGCAGAAAAACCACATTTTTTATGGTGTTGTACCAAGTGAAGCCAGGTTGCTGCTATGAATAATGAAGAAATGTACTGAAGAAAATAATGAATAAATAAAATAAATATAAATATCTTCACGCAATTCCCAATACAGAGGTAGACAGAGGTCTAGTCTAGACAATTGTCCCTTTGACCCACCTTCCACCGAAGATATTTTCGGGCCAACGTGACAGGTGGTGAGCCCGTCGCCGTCTTTATGTCCAAGCCAACGATATAAATCGTACATAGGTTTTTGAAAAACCCATTGGTACAAGCCTGCCTCCTGGGGACCGAACTCGGGTCTCTTTGACTCGAAATTCCAACCACTGGCTATCATGGCGGTCACGTGGTGTCAGTAAATATTTTAATTAGATTTCTTTTAAAAGAAATTTTGGACATAATAAGACATTAAGA